>VWYP01012393.1:265815-286019 GCA_013400435.1 Pycnonotus jocosus
CCCCCCCCAACATAACAATAATGAAGAGGCAGGTCCAGCCAAGCCATGAGCCAAGCCATGCAGTGTAGGTTCAGTGAGGTGCACGGTTAGGCACAGGCAAAGCCCAGGAATCTGTGCCTGAGCTTAATCCCAGCTCCAGTAGAGACATTCAGGGAGGGATTTCATAGTTTTCTCCCACTCAGCTCTGTTCACAGAAGTGTGATCCCACGTTACAGTGCTGCAATGGGTCAGGGCTGCACGTGAACACAGACAACCAGACCCCTCATGGAACACTGCAGAGACTGTTGGTGCATTCAGGACCAAAAAATGAACAATCATAGGCATAGTTGTTCCACTAGAGTTTACAAATTTCCACCCTTGCAGAAATCCTGCTCAAGGTAGGCTCAGGACTTTTGAATAAAGCTTTAGTTCATGTTATAGGAATGTAAAATTATATATGTAGATCCATAAATGCATCAGATATTGAATGCAACATAAGCCTCTTTTGAAACACTCATCATTTCTACTTATCTCCATGTCAGTGACATCCAGTCAGTTCTGGATGAGAAAGAGAGTAGGAGAGGAGTGCCCATCTCCTCTATACACACCCCATCTCACAATGGCATGAAAGCTCCTCTTCTTATTCTCAAGCCATTTCTTGAAAAATATTCTTGGGTCAGAAACTCTCCAATTCAATACACTCCTTTCTGTGTCTTCTCTCTCAGCATCCGTCTGTGCAGAACCTTGTAATGTTTCATTAATTCCCAGCTGCCTCCTGATACTGGAATTTTACCATCAGAGGCTGCCCACAAGTGGGATATCAGGGATGCTGGAAACATTTCACTTAATAGACAATTTATGGTTAGGCAATCACCAAACTGGAGTTATCTGGTCACAAATTTCACATTTTATATGATATTTTTTAAAGCCTACATTTTTATTTTATACCAAAGGATTCAGTCAGCAAAATCCTATTTTTATATCAAAACACTGGGATTTGTATAATTTCCCAAATTATTTCTGGAAAAAAGTGTATGATGCTCACTGGGATTTACTCAGGTGCCAGTGGGAGAGTTGTCTCTGACAGAGCTTTCATCCTATATCTAATTTCAACAAACATGTCCCAGAGGAGACAGATTCTATCCAGCAAAGATCCTTGAACTATAGTGTGACTTTTATTACATAAATTATCATTCTTCTGAGTTTATATTAAATGATCTTTGCAAAGCTCTGTCCAAACTCAGTCTTGAATTTACCTGGTAGGGGTCCTATTATCTCAGCAGCAGTGCAGCAAATGAGGCAGCAGAGATTGTGCCACTGGGTGTGTTGCTCAGTCACTCACATCTGCCGTGTTTGGGGACACATCTGAAAGAGGCAGCAACGCTCCCAGCCGCGCCCCAGGGAGGCACTTACGCTGAGCAGGGGTGACTCAGCAACACTTCTTAATTATCTGATGGTTGCAGGAGACTTCAAGATTGAAATGTTGTCAGCAGCATTTTATCCAAAGTGGTGAAAAGCTTCTAAAAAGCACTTTTGGGACATATTCCTGCCAGCTTTATGGCACTGGGCCTCCATTACCATAAACAAACTGTGATACCTGAGTGTGGCCTTCTGGGAAATTTCATATAAAGCCACAGGAAGGCTCATTTTTGCAACCTCCTACGCCTCTGCCCTTAAAAGCAATGGTACTCCCCATGTAGGCTGGGCCTGGGCTGGCTCTCTGTTCCCAAGGGACTGTGGCTTTCTCTTGCAGCTCCTCAGTGTTGGCAAGGCTGCACTGCCCTGGCACAGGGGTCACGAATTTGTCACCATCTCGCTGGATGGAGCTTGGCACCAGGTGTCTGCACAGTCTACAGGAGGGATAACAGCAAAGTTCCTGAAAATATAGACAATGATTGAGTAAAGAGGTCCCAAAACTTGCAACTATGCACAGATAGGCTACTACTTATCGTTTATAAACAGAGCAATGTGGAAAGCTGGGAGAAGTTGCTTATACTTTGGAAAAGGGAGCAGCAGCTGAGCAAGGAAAGAACAGTAAGCAACAGGTATCTGCTGCAGCCTGGAATGTAGTGTCCCCTCCAGGACCAGGCAGTGTGTAGCCCTGGGAGGAGGTCAAGTGCTGGGAATTGTCTCAAAACTCAACCTTATAAAAGGGTCAGATTTGGGGAGGAGGAGGAAAAAAAACAGGTATTTACTGTAGATACAGCTTTCCTCTTTGAAGAGTTGCATGTGATGACTCCACAGCAGTGCCTGAGGTCATGCAGGACCATGGCCACCAGTGTCAGTTACACAGGTCACCTCCATGGTATTGGGCACACACAGCTCTTGTCCAGGCAGGATCACTGGGAAGTGCCATATTTGGGTGTGGTGTGGTGGTGACTGAGGGCAAGTAAGAAGCAACCACCAGTGTGGGGGGGGGGTTGCTAATGTGTCTCAGCATAACAAAGCCATTTTTTTACATTTTAAGCTGTTAAAAAAAAAAAAAAAAAAGTGCCATTATCATGGTGTCCTTACCATAAAAGAGAAAAGGAGAAAAATAGAAAGAAACTTATTTTAAAGAAGGAGTTAAAATATAGAGTTCCATAATAATCTTTTCAAATCTGACTGAAGAACTAGACTGATCCTGAGCTTTCTCTTGATGCAGAGAAATCCTTCACAGACTTCCTAAGAGTACCTGTTCATTAAGTATCAGCATTAGGTGCCTTGTAGCTTTGAACAATTCTACTAAAATTCTGCATTTTCAGTTAACTAAGTACTACAGATCTGCCTACACTGGACTGAGGGTCCTATATAGGAATAAAGATCCCAAGTCCTAGTTCTCAGAAGTAAGTCAAGGCTCTAATTTCAGCTGCCAGTTTGGATGCTGAGAATTCAAGGCTTCCTTGTGTAAGCTTTCAGAGGAAATTGGAGAAGTGAAAATATGAGGTTTCCTTTTTTTTTCTTTTCTATTCTGAAATTTGAAACAGCTGTCACAAAATGTTTATAACATAGTGCTCAATAAATGTCTAAGCCTAGAAGGAACTATGCATGAATTATATCTGATTTATACATTAAATAAAAATAGAAAGAGCCAGTTGAATTTTAAGCATTCCCCCCACATTCAGTAAGATTAGAAATTACAATGTCAATAGAATATTTCCTGCAAAAATGTCTAATGCATTGCATATACGATATAAAAATTTTTTTAAAAGCATCTGCGAGTTTATCAGACAAGGTAAATACCTGGGCCTAATTAAATCTTCTTCAATTGGCTTTTCATAACAAAAAATAGTTTTATTTTTAACCTCATCCCATGAAGTGCAGTCCATGATTAAACATAAGGAAAGATCTGTGCTGCCATTAATTGCTGCAAGTTATCGCTCTTGGACAAGTCGATAAACTCACAGGGTACATAACAGCCTTCAGGAATCAGAGCCCAGGGGTGAGGCAGGACAATCCCCACCACAGCCCTGGATCCTGACCAGATCCCAAGCCAGGTCTGAGAATGTCAAATCTTCAGCTCATCTCCTTTTGGGGCAATGAAGTGTGTTGGATTACAGCATCTTTGGAGAGTGGGAGCAGGGCCATGTTACTACCCTGGCCCCAGACTCTACTGGACCGGCTGCCTGTGACAGCCTTCCAAGGTGCAGACAAAGCAGGACACACCAGCGCTTCTAAACATCCAATCCAGCTGCCCCACTGAAGAGAGACACGTTTTAAAGAACGGGTTTCATGAAGCTGAAGCTCCAGTTCCATTATAGGTACAAATGAGTCAAGAAAGCCATGCTAAAGTTTTGCCTACAATGTAATGCAACTCTGAAGATATGTGAATCTAACATCCAAAAAGCAATGCCATTATGTTGTCTTTATTTAGTTGCAAAACACTTTGGTAGATACTTTTACTGCTTCTGTGGAGGATTATTTTTAAACTGTAGATACTCCCCAGTCATACTTACTGATTTAACTTTGCAGGGATAATACTTGGCCCGATTAACCCCAGGGAATGAAGATATTTAATATTTTTCTTCCAGTTTATTACCTTTCCCTGGCAAACAAAGCAAAATAAATCAATTAAAATGTAATTTTAAGAAAAGTATTCCCAGGTTTGGTTAGCTAAATCACACTTTTGCAATTAATGTGGTCTTTATAAATGTTTTAGACCTTTCTCAAGATCATCTGCATGTATCAAAACAAAACGTTCTCATCTCAGCTTTATGGCACAGCTCTGTTAGAAAAATATTTCAGTGGAACAAGTTCAAAACAAAACTTTGTGGTTTAGCTCCCTAAACCACAGAGGTAGTTGCCATTTACTTTGGCTGTCTCCACCACCACTCTGTGCATACCCAAAATGCTTCCCACAAACGCCTTGCACAAACACAAGCGCTGCCACTTCAGTCCTTCCTCGTGTGTTCTCCCTTCCAGGGCAGAAGTGAGCTCTGTGAGTCGCCATCACCCTGGCAGCTGGAAATTTCCTAGATTTTACCCCCCAAAATAAAGCAAAGTAGGTGAATGGATGCCCTGAGAGATGGAGGTGGGAGGGACAGAGCAGGTAGCTCCCCTCCCACCTGAAGGTGCTGACAGGCTGTGGCTGTGCCCCTTGGGCTGGGGCAGGCAGTGGGCAAGGCCCAGGGTGCTGTGCTCATCGGCCCCTTGTTACACCTCCTCCAGAAGCTGGTCAGTCTGCATTTAACTAAGGGCCAGCTAAATTTGGGATATCAGTTCAGGCTCTTACTCTTGAAATGAACACCAATAAAACTTCACAAGTGGCTCTGGCACCCATGAGGGGCTGTGCTCACACAAGAGCAGAATTTTTCCTGCAGACATGCTCTAAGTCTGGAGTTGCAAGTGCTTCAGCCCACAACATCAGTAAGTGTTTCCACAGATGCCTTGGATTTTTTTTGGTGCAGTTTGAGCTCCCAGGGCAGATGAAGGTGACTGCCTGACAGCCAGTCTTTGCCAAGGGACAGATGAGCCCCAGCAGTTGCCCCAGGGAGCTGTAACTGAGTTTTCTGGGGAGACCAACACACTGACACATCATGTCATTGGCTACGAGTTCAATGCCATCCCTGGGTGACCTGACAACACAGAGGTAGGTTAATAGAGCCATCTTAACACCAAGCTTGATTTGAGACACGGACCACATGGGAAGTCCTCCTTCAGTGTGAGAAGAACCTGTTTCTCTTCCTCAAGAAGAAACATGTGAGACTAGGAAACCCTTTCCAAATCTGCTGGGCCCTTTATAGAGCTTTATACATTTACAGTCACACCATGTGAATAACAGCTTACTACAAAACCAGAACTGAAGCCATCCAATCCTACAGCTTCCGCAGAGGATAGATAAAACCAGTAGGTTAAATGTTTCCCTGCTACATTTAAGCAGCAGTGCCTGGTTTTGACACTGCTCCAGATGGTTTATGCCTGCATGATCATAGTGGATATCTAACTCTTTAATGTTAACAGTGTTTTCATAGTATATATTTTTCTTAAACTAAAAAACAAACCGTGGACTTTTAGAAAAGCTGACTCTGGGCCTTCCCTCATTCCTCTGCTATCCATGGTCATTTTGTCACTGACAACAGAAAAGGGAGGACCAGAGCCTTTAATTCCCTACTTTTAAATGTTGACATATTTACAGAAGACTATACAAAGAAGCGCCAAACAGCAATTGCACATTATTAGAGCTACACAATATTTGTACATGTTGCTAAAACAATGCTGCTAAATGAAGAAGCTTTATTAGTTCAGAGATTTTGGCTGCTGTTATTAAAAATATATTTACCTGAAAGGAAATCCAAGTATTTAATTTTACAAACAATTTAAAATATAGCAGTAAGCAACGTAAACTATTGCTTTTTATGTTTATACATTTTTTTTGGCATAACACTGCCATACAGATACAGAATTATAAAATATCTCTTTATAGTGCATTACGAATCCAGAAACTGGTTACCACTCCTACCACGTACATATGGTATTGGTACTACCAAACATGCATGGCACTCTGTAGTTAAACACTGCAAAGGAATACAGAGAAGAGAGCAGGACCATTCATAAAAACTGACATAGAGCTGTTCCATTATGCAAGTAAAAATTCTTGGGCTTTGAGGTTTTTTTCTCTTTACTGCACTTTTTTCTTAGAATACATTTGAACAATGAAGTCTATGATATTTTCAAATTTTATCAGTGCAAAATTACACTTAATCATCTGTTGCCAAAATCAAACTGCATAAAGGTTAAACAACCATGGAACATGTTAAAACACAATAAAAAAAAAGAGCAACTAATGAATTAGCAAACATGCTTCAGCAGATCTCAAAAATATAAGTGCCATAACCTTTTTTACGGCAAAACAATAATTTTCACATGGTTAGCCACAGCGGTAAATACATTCAGTATATTTCACAATAAACTTTAGTTCATGGATGCACCACTGAACTTGTAAGCATGGTAGAATTAAAGAACCCCATTTCTAAGAAGATACTTCTTTCAGAATGATTTGCCAATTCTCACATTTTTTTTTTTAATCTTATAGCAAACAGCATAATGCTTTTGAAAATAAACATAAAAGTGACTACAAGTGTAAAGCTAGATGAGGTTTCTATCAAATTGATCTCTTTAGCTTTTGAACTACATTTTAGGAGTCCATTATGTACAGCATGTAATAAACTTGTCATTTAAAGTAAATTTTTGCTTTCACCAAAGATCTTAACTAAGTGTATTTAAGAACGAGGGCTCAAAAGAGATCACAGCTTTCAGGAAAAGAAACAGTTCATAGCCAATACTGAGCACAAAGATATTACAGAGACACAATGTGCACTCCCCGTGGAGAATTGCATCCAAATATCTGTAAGTAGTGAATCTATGGTGTTGACCATAATGTGCATTGAGGGGCTTTGTATATGCTTAGGCCTTTTTTGACCATCCCTCATTTTCAGACTCTGATAGCCATAAAAAATACCTTTTGACCAGTTACTCCAATTGCAGTTGGAACTGTCAACAGTATCAAAAGAGATTACCAAAAGGTAGAATGATGAGTATGGTTCTCAGCAAATCCCAGACAGTATTTCCATCTTCTACATGATCACAAAGTTAGACTCATTGATACTGGTTGCTCCAAATCCAGAGGTACCTCACTCATGTGGGCTAGGAGTAAGTTTTCCATTTGACTGATTTCTGCAGTTGGAATCTGACTTTTAACAATCTACACTTTTAACAGTAGTGTACTAAAAGATTTATGTGCAAAAATGGATTCAGAATGAAAAAGTAAGGAAGCATTGTCATCAGCTTAGGACGAATTTCTGCCTAAGCAGACATCATCTACCTAAAACCAGAAGAAACAAAGGACATTTTCCGCCTAAATAGGCATTTTGTCATTAGACTTTCCCATTGCATTTAAAAACTGATTTGAAGTGGATTACTCTTCATCTTACAGTACTTTTAGTACTGTGCTCAAATGCAGTAGCAATTCTTGAATACACAGATCTGAGACAAATTAAGAGATCACCTTCTCCACAAAAAGTATTATTAAAGCATGGAACTCACAGCCACAAGGCATTGTAGAGGCTGAAAGAAACCATGAGTTCAAAACCAAAAAATTCCTGGAGAAAAATGGAGTCACTGCATAATTTCTTTGTTTCACAGCATCTTTTGGTGGCCACTGCTGGAGACAGGACACAAAGCTAAGAAACATCTTTGGTTCTGATTCCCACCGGCAACTCTGAGGACAACATACATCATCAGCATGATATTGTCACACTTTTATTAATGGCAAAACTTGCTTCACATACTTGCATCTTATCCATAAATACAGCTTTTGTCAAGGAAATTCAATATGATATGTCTCCTGCAAAAGTGTGGTGTAAAAAAATGACATTTTCACTTAAACATATATAACTATAAATTGTGATCAATACCATCACAACAGTCAGAAGAAGAAAGGTGTAAAATAACCTCTCAATTAAACAGATAGACATAAATTTTATTTAAAAACAAACAAGAGCTGTTTTCCATTTAAATCCAGTAAATGTCACTTGTCTTACCTCATTGGATCATCCGTCAACATTGTACAAAGCTTCTAAGGTCTGTAAACCTTCTGTTTATAGTACAGATATATGCAACTGCAGATTATTAGAATTATCCTGGAATAGTTCAGGGAGGCTTACACTAGGTTACATGAAATATTAACAATGATTATACAAATATCTAATACATTAGAGTGCTGGAATCTTAGAGCAGGAAACTGAGGAGCTGACCCAAGCCAGAGAAGAGCTCTCAAAGGATTATTGCACTTATTTTTAGCATCCTTCAGGATTTTATTTGAGCAACATGCACACTAAGACCTCAGACCTGCTCCTAGATATGGGGACACATGTAACTACTCTTCTGCTCTGAATGGTCTGTGCCGCACACCTCAGGTACCCAAGCCTTCAGTCTCTACACCAACACAGTTTCAGGTACCCAGGCACACTTGTGTGTGGCATAGTGGGGCACAGAGCTGTAACTAACCTTAAAGTGCTGCATTTTTGCGTGATTTGTATGATTGCCTTGTGTGTACTCATCTGTGTGCTCAGTAACATTGTTTCGAGCACATTCATATCCTCTCACCATAGATCCTTACAATCCAACTGACAAGTATGTGCACATACACACTACTCCCACCTAACAGTACCAGAGGCTACTCAGATGTACTTACTTGGAAAGAACTTTCATATGGAAGATTCTGTTCAATTAACATATGAACAGCTCAGATTCTAGTCTAACACTGGGCCAAAATACACTCTTGTAATAAGTACACAGAAATCCCAGAAAAGCATATAGCAAGACAGAAAGAAATTTAACAGTAAACAAATGACTTGACTTTCTTTGCATACCCTCAGTTCCTGAAGTAATGGCTAAACAACTGGCATCTATGAGAATACAATAATTTCAACACATATATATACTGTATATATACTGTAAACCTGAAAACCAATACTCAGAAACTTCAAGCATGGGGTGCTTCTGGTTGCTAAGGCCATGATTCTGTAACAAAAATGCATACAGTGCACCCACTTGATCCTTGCAAATCTCAATGGGATGCTATATGCTGCATGATTGCCCTGCAATAAATCCTCCTTTTCAGTACTTGCAAAATCAGAAGAAACAATTCCTCTATGAAAAGGATGATACATTGTCATATTTTACATAGAGCAGAATTTGTTAGTTAAAGCTGACGTGTCCCATGGGAGTAATTCTGTTGATAAAGCTGTAAAACAAGGATTAGAGAGTGCAGGAGCCCACCTGACACAAAAATCCTCACCTACATAGTTCCCACAGTTCTTTGTAGGCAACTGATATGCCACTACTCTTCTACGAAAACTGAGAAAATATATTGAGTTGCAGATTTAAAAAAAAAAAAAATGCAGAGTTAATACAGGTGCAAGTACCAAAGTTCTTGACAATATTTTCAGATACCTTGGCCCCTTAATGCAGACAGCTCTGTCAGATTAAAAGTATTTTCAGCACCTAATTATGAACATTGAACCAGCAAGCATGTTTAAGTGAGAGATGTGTCATGATAACGGAATACTGCAGAGCAATCTACTGGATGCACATCCCAAGAACTTTGTTTAAAATCAGAGCAAGATTTCTCTTTTTTTTGTTCAGTAGACAAAAGATGTCCTGAGGTCACTGATATTCAATCAATTTACACTATAAATATAGTAACACCTCCAGCATCCCTTATTTCACTTCAATACTCTGCATTTTTCTGTAAAATGTTTAACATTAATACTAAAGTTCATAAATTGAAGGCTCTGTATAGCTTCTTATGCTATAATTATGTTCCTTATACACAGGGTATCATTTTTCCCTATGGTACTCAAAAAATAACTATGTAAGAGCAACTCTATGAAGTTTTCACAGTTAGGCACTCAAGACTGAAAAAGTCACAGGCAGAAAATGAAGTGTCCTCCCTTTGCATACGTGGAGGAGCAGAGTCCTTAACTACATGGACCAGTTTTACCACAGCTTCCTTCCCCTTCTGTTCTGAAGGTCAGAGGCAAACACGAACAAGGCAATCTCAGTTCATGTCCAGGGAATTGTGAAAGGCTTCTCAGGATCTTTCTGGCTTTAGAAAGGTGGTGGCTGGAAATCTTTGGGGCATTTCTGCTCAGGCAGACTTAATGCCTACTTGATTGATCTGGGTTACCCTAAAAAAATTCCATGTATGTAAGTTCCTTTCCTCACAAGTCAGCACAGAAGGAGAAATACATCTCCTTCTTCTCTACTTCTTTAGGATAGGAAGAGCCAAATTTTTTTCCATAGGTACCAAGATCTGTGACTGCCACTTTATTTGATCCCAAGAACCAGCGCTACCTGGAGAAAAAAATGGATGATGCATTGCCATGATGGGCACTAGCAAAAGAGAATACAAGACATTTTGTTTATGTTTTGAAACCTCTGAAAACGTTATCATTTAGAGTTGTAAGACTTGAATAAAGTCCTGTAGCATTTCAACACTCAAACTGTAGTCAGCCTTTTGCCTCATAACATTTAATGAGAAATACATTAAAGGTAGTGGATACTATGTACACTTTTAAACAGAAAATACACACAGAAGTTTCAGAGTATTTTAGGACTGTAGGAAGTGTGAATTGTACCCGCATTATTTTTTAATTCATATTCTGCACAACTAACTTGCCAGGTACTATCGTTTGACTTGAACGGCAGAAAATCAGAAGAAGCTACTCAGGGAGAGCAGATAGTTCTTCAGTAAAAGCTGGGAAAGATCTAATGGCGAAAATCCTACTTGTTGGGCTCCAGCCCAGCCAACAGACTGGCCTGCCTTAAGTTTCTGCTGATTATCAAAGTAACATAAAACTGAGAGACTTACAACAGAGAGCAAAGAGAGGAAACAGCTCGAAAGAAGCATCAGGACTGCCTTTGTCTCTGAGACCAGCAGCAGGTGACTGCATTGTGCAGATTCTACCCAAAACTGGTCAAGAAACATCAAAGTTCAAGTAAGACCCATCTTGAGATGCCTGGTGACCTCTTCTCTGGTGGCTTTGCTAGTAAGGCAGCGCTTTGTGGTAAAGACACTGCTTTACAGCTGTCCAGAGGCTTTCCAGGTGCTGAACCCAGCTGGGAGAGTCGTCATATTACAGCTGATCAACAGAGAGCTTTCAAACTGAGACCAGATTTGAGAGATCAAAGAGATCCTGCACCCCAGATTAGCTGTAACAAAGGAGTCAAGAATAGGGAGAATTTAACAAGGACTAAAAGAAGTCTAAAGTGCAACTTCCCTTGTACCCAAAAGCTGTGGATACAGTTCCTTGGTAAGTTAGAATTTTTATTCAATGTACAGTGATTTCCAGCTGTACAGGACATGATATAGGCTATCCATTGTTAAATACCTCCAACAAAGATGCTAATCTAAAGTAAAAGATACTGTGCAAATACCGCTATTAATCATGACCATGGTTCCTAAAAAAATAACCACTAGGGTAAAAACTGTGTTTTTGAAATAATTTCTAGTAATTTCCTAAATGGAAAACAAAACACCAAGCAAACTTAAAGGAAACTTAAAAATTCTGATGTTCCAAGGCTTTTCAGTTGTTAAACTTTTTTTTTTTTTAAATACTGGATGAATTTTAAAAAGCAGATAAGCTTTTTTGTGCAATCTGTCTGGAAAAGATAATGAATTTCTTAACTTTCAATATGCACAATTGTTTTAAAGAGACACACCTGGCTGACTCCTGATAAACTGAGGTTAAAAAAACCAAAATTCATTACCCTAACAGAAGCCTAATCTGATGCATTTGCAACAAGCATAGTCTCGTGAACTTACACTAGATGGAAATTTCAACCTAAATGAAGAAGCAATGAATAATTTGCTTCATTCAAAGTGAAATAAAGATTTTTTAAATCTCAGGGTCATGGTTTGAGCTCATCCTTAGCTTTTGTGGGGGTCCCCCCCGAAAGTGTATCCTTATCAAGGCTATCTTGTAGATCTGCTGATGTACCATTTGAAGAATTCTCAGCGTTACATAAATCTTCCTCTATAAAGCCTGGGTGATTTCCACAGTCATTGTTCAGATTTTCATCATCTTTTTTGGAATGAGAAGCGTCCTCCTTTCTGTCTGTATTATCATGAATTTCTTCTGATTTTGAAAGCTGACTGGTATCAGTGTCACTGTTCTTTTCACTGTTGTTCTGCCCAACAGCATCACAGTTCACTTCTTGTTCATCCTTATCATTTTCTTCCCCATTTTTTGTGAATTCTACCTTTCTTTCTTCAGTTATTTTACCAGCTGAGCTTACACTTGCCGATGTATTCTTAGGCTCTTTCAGTTTCTTATGCTTAGAAATATGACTACTGGGAATAGAAACTGGAGATGCTGGCTTTTTATTTGCTTTGCTTCCCTCTAATTTCTGTTTTCTTGGGGGTCCCCAGATAAAATGCTCTGAGGGTGTATAATGTTGCTGGGCAAATCTCAGCAGTTTCCTCCTTTCTCTTCGGTCTCTAATAGTATACACAAAATATTCTAGAGCACTTTGCTTAATGTTGGGAATGGTATCTTCCACAAGAGCTTCATGCAGAATAAATTTTACCAGGGGAGATTTGAAACTCTCATATCCAAGTTCACCAAGACTTTTCAGAATTCGAGTGATTCTCAAGTAGTTATGTTGAGACCTTTGAAAGAAATGGGTAAAAAAAGTCTATTGAATCAGAAAGAAAAACACTTTACAAATACAGAACTGGAACTGCAGTTCCTCAGTCCTTTTTATCACTTCAGGTATGTACTTCAGACTTCTTGTATTTTAAATCCTCAAAGGTGCTGAAGCTTACTAGCACCTCCTATGCTAGGATGCTGTGAGTGAAAATTAGTGTTTGTAAAAAGCACTGGGGAGAGGGCTGAGAGAAAATAAAATCAAACATGTACTGATTTTGGTTCCTTCTGCTGTATGAGAAGGGCAACAAAGTTGGTGAAGGGTCTGAAACCTGTAAGTCCTATGAGGAGCAGCTAGAGGTAATGGTGTTGTTTATTCTGGAGCTCAGGGGAGACCTTATTGCTCTCTACTACTGCCTGAAAGGAGGCTGTGGCAAGGGGAGGGGTCAGTTTCTTGTTCAAGGCAACAAGTGACAGGACAAGGGGAAATAGCCTCAGGTTGCACCAAGTGGAGGTTCAGGTTGGATATTAGGAAAAGTTTCTTCCCTGAAAGAGTGGTTAAGCATTGGAACAGACTGCCCAGGGAAGTGGTGGAATCACCATCCCTAGGAGTGTTCAAAAGAATAGATGTGGCACTTGGTGCTATGCCTTAGTTGATATGGTGGTGTTTGGTCAAAGATTGGACTCAATGATCTCAGAGATTTTTTTCCAACCTTAATGGTTCTATGCTGTTCTCTTTCTGGGGAGAAAACCCAGTTGCTTTGTAAATGAAAGGGACTGTAGTGTATCTATAGTGTAGCTACAGAACAGGGTTCACTGCACTTCACTCAAGTTATTTAAAAGCTGGTTCTCCAGTCTAGATTAGCAACTGCACTACAGTCAGTGTTGGGGGAAAACCAGGCACCTCTGGAGGGTAAGTCCCACTGTTGTGGGAAATATCTAAGAGAAAATGAACAAATTGTCTTCTGGAAGTGCTTGTGAGAAGGTCTTTCCCTCGTAAAGCACACCTTAGTGTGCAGTAAAACTTCTACTTATCTGATGGATAAAATTAGGTAAGTAAAGTCCCAAACCCTGAGTTAAAACTCACTGGAAAGAACAGGAGTGAAAACATGGAGTAACGTTTGGGCTTCCTGAAAACCTGTTTATCTGTGGCCTGAGTCTGAGCCCACACCCATATTGGCTCATATAATGTTTAAGCAAAATTATTAACAAATTATTCCCACTATTCACCTGGAATCCATCAGCAATTATACATACAAGCTTTTATCATGACAGAACAAAATGCTGCAAGAAAACAAGCTCTAAGGTCAAAGATATTAGGAAAGTGAACACAAGATTTGAAAAGAGGTTTTGGTACAATTAATTTGTTTGAGACAAAATTCAATGCAAACTTAGGATCCACACAATACCAATGAAAAGTAACTGATATAATTTGCTGAACATGGGTTTGACATAACATGCCAAAGTTTGACACAACATGTTTAAACCTTTCCAGATCAGCATTTCAATTAAAAATACTTAAATACAAAGTATTTCAGGTTTTGAGGAGGGAGGGAAATCTTGTTACTTAAGTTTCATACACATGTGGAGAATCTGATCTTTCTAAAAAAGAAACGTGAATACAAAGATATGTCCCTTGGTTTTTTCCAAGTGAGAAACAGCACTTTGGGATTGGGTGAAAACAAATTCAGTACCATGAGAATTTAGTTTGGAGCTGGGATCTGCTTCAGCACCAAAAAAAGTTGTATTTTCATGGAATTCAATGATGTCAGTCCAACTGGTAATGGGTGAGAACAACAATCAAAAAAAAAAAAGGGAAGGAGAAACATGTACAGATAGAGGCACAACTAAACCAGGCATCAACTATTATTTTTCCATTCTTTTTTTTCCTGGCAGTCTTTGGAAAAAAGTATTTTTGCTTTCTCTAGAAAACAAAAGGATAAAGAGATTCTATAGTAATTCTAGCAAGTGAAGTGCATGTCATTACTTACTCATTCAAATGCTGAAATCTTTCTTGCCAGTTAGCAGCTCGTGCTACGTTTCCAGTTTTATCAATTAGTTTTATTCCAAAAAACTCCAACATCATTTTGTAAGCCAAAAGGAATCTTCTAATTGCTTCTTTTGTTTTCTTAAATTCCTAATGGGCAAAGAATATGTCTGAAATTCTAAGTGGCAAATTCTAAGTACTAAAGCAAGTACTTTTGCATTGTATAAGACAACTCTAGAGAACAAAAAGCAGTTATGTATTAAAATTACTGTCAAGGTTTGTATGGAGCTCAATTTGTATTACCTCAATTTCATATGTAGTTAATTCTTTAGCATAGAAGTTCAGACCTTGTTCCCTCAGTGGAAAAAGCCTGTTAAAAGAAGAAGTGCATTATGACTCAGTATAAGAACACTTAATCAAATTAATACTTTGAAACAGAAATAGGTAATAATTGACCAACCACTGTATGTAAGTGTGGTTATGTTCCAGCTTTTCATAGTCTCCTTTCCATTTATTTAGGACTTCTTCAATATAAACCCCTGCACAAAAATAATTTGAAAAACTGTTAGGTAGCCATCAAAATCAGCACTCAGCTACATAGAGTACATGCATGTTAAAACAATGATAGAACACATACTTTAATTGTCTTTCACATACTATGTGAAATAAGGTCTACTGTAGCCATAAATAAATTAATTTCAATTTAAAACTAATTTAGTTACTAAAATGTAATTAAAAAATAAGGTACTTATAAAATGTCAATATAAACAAAACCAACTGAGTTATACTGGGTTACTAACAAGTGAAGGTATGTGACAGCAACCTGTGTAAAATATATCCAAGAGTTGTCATGCCTTAGATCCCTTTACAACACTGACTGAGAATTAACAAACTGCTTCCATAAAATACTGCACTGTGAATCACCTGTCATTGCTTTTACAACACAAAACTCTGCAGCTGTCCATCTATCTATCTATCCATCCATCCATCCATCCAATCTTCATAGAACAGAGCCTCAAACTCTCCCATACCAGGAATCTCTCCAGCTGCAAATACCATTATGATTTTGAAATCTTCCTTAATTAATGGTGGCTAAGCAGCACACTGAAAATGTGCTCATGAAATTCAGTCACGGGCCAGGGTACTTTTCCAGGTACTACACAGATACACAAAGTACATAAAAAGGATGGTCCTTGATCCCAAAGCTGTACAATATCTTTCCATGAATAAGCACTGTATTCATCTGTTTCTATTCTGAAACCAAAAACAGTTTTCTATTCTGAAACCAACAAAAGCTGCACAGCATCTCCCAAAGTCAAAGAGCACAGGAGCAGGCTAAAAAACCCAAAGCCTCATGTCTATATTCTCCTACTATACATTTAAGATGCCTCTTCACTCAGTGAAAATTTCCATTTGGGTCTCAACGGCAAAGGAGGACACATTTAATACTTTTATTTAAGAAGTAAAGAAAGCAGCTAGTAGAAGGGGCTGCCAAGTACATGGAGGTTCCAGTGTAGGCAAAGCTGGAAAAGGACCTTGGAAAGAGGAACTCCACCATCACTGCATTGTATCCAACCTATATTTCAAATACTGGAAAACTTGCTGCTCAGTCCCTGGGCAGAGAGACAAACAGGCCAGCTCTGATCCAGAACCACAAACTAAATCTGTAGGTCATGGAACTAAACTTCAGATCTAGTATTGCACTAGAAATATTTTGGGGGTTTTTTTAACAACATTCTCCAGTATTTCAGTCCTTAATCTGGTAGCTAAGACTCCCTCCATGCACTCTCACAGATCCACAGACTTGGGTCAAGGTGGTAGTTACTCTTTTCCATTCTCAATACAAACTTCTGCATAACCAGGGCTCACAGCCAACAACACATCAGCCTCCATGGCTTATCAGCTCCTTTGACATTACTAACTGTGATTTTCTCCTAGAATACTAAGAGAAATGTTATTCACAAATTTTGGGAAGGGTGCCTTTCTATAGCTTGCATGACTATCTCTTCTTGTAGCTAATCCTCTTGAACTGCTCCTTCATTTTCGACTTTAAAGGAGTTCTTCCCCACAACATTTTCTGTCTTTTAGTTTCAGAGCCATATGGTTCCCAAGTTCACACAGACCTCAGTGCCTTTTGCTTTCTTTCTCTATCTGTTCTCTGTCTAAAGTCCTCCAAATCTGCTATTTAACTGGCAATTCACAGACCCACCTCTTCTTGCAGTCAAGCTAAAACTAACTAAAAGCATGTGCCTGTGGGTATCTAGATAAAGTTCAAGTTGGTTAAAGCAGAAGTCTTATCTTTCTTTCACAACCTGAGTTATTTCTCATTTGCTAAGGGTATTACCACTATCTTATCCATAAACAGTTCTCATCTTCACCTTTCCTATATGCACATTTTTACAACCTTCTGTGCAACATTCCTTTTCATCCAGCTTCCTATCTGAACTCTCACACTTTGCATCTCAGCTTTTTTTTTCTGACCTCGAAAAGTGCTTTCTTGTCATGCTTACACCTACCCTGAATGCTGCTGAATGCAACTGCCCTGAATGCTGGGAAGATCATCTTTCTAGACTATTTTTTATACTGAGCCATTTGTTTTTGTTTTGCATTCCTCCATCATGAAACCCTGCTCTGTAACATCAAACAAAAACTAAACACCTTCACTTCCAAAGCCCTTGTGACCTGTCCCTTACTACCTTATCAGAACCCATTTGTTGCTATGAGACTGATCCTGCTTCTGACAGGATCCTGCCTCAGAGGCAGCCTACACATCTCACTCCTGCACTCCATCATGCACTTCACTATTTCCTACCAAGCTGCTCTCATGCTGAGAGAATCCTTCTGCAAATACCTTCAAAGTAACCTTGTCATCACTCTTTTAAGACTCAGAAAATCTTATTTTTGGCCTTTAGTTTGTCTTTTTTGCTAATGGCTAAGCTTTCATGTGCTGAGACTTCCGTGTATCACCCTAACCAAGACTGCTTTATTGCCTCCTCCTGCGTGATCTGTCTGCTATCCTATTGACTCTCCTACATCAACTGCAAACTCTCTCAAGTAGGGCTTGTCATCTTTCAGCTTCTCCTGTGTTTGTGCAGAATGCTGCACACGAGGTTCCTGCTCCACTGCCAGAACCACTAGGGACACTGAGAAATGGCTTTATTATTGTTATTACAATAATCTCACACAAGATTAAAGCACATTTTTTTCCCCTTACGCAGTTCTAGGGTTAACAACCATAAATCACTGCCACGCCTATTCAAACAGCAAGTTTGTGCAATATAGTGGAAAAACTTTATCTTTGTTTAATAAAAGGTACTGCCAAAAAACAGTGGTACTAACAACACCTTCTACTACTTCATGCTGATAATGTCTAAGAACAGAACCACCTTCCAAGAGTGAAAGCTAGCTCTGTTTTAAGCACAAACTGCTCTAGTGTTATCAATGTGCTACTCCAACATGGGAGGTTCATGTTCTACAATTTATTACTATACACCTTTAATTTGCCTAAATTATCACCATTGTTTCAATTTGCTACTATCATTAGCGAGCATTCTTTTGTTATCACTGTTATTGTCACATTGTTATTACTCACCATCAGGCTTAAATGGGATTTTATTTTTGTAAAACCGGAGATTGCACAAGTCATTTTGATACCGAAGATCTTTAAAGTTCTGCTAAAAAAAAAGGAAATAGGACATTATCAGCCTACAAAAAGCTACCAAGACTAACCAGAAAGTGATATTGCGCTCTTTGAATAATTTAAGGACAAAAAATTTCAGAGTTTTAGGAACAACAGAGTTCTACTCATGCACTTTAAAGACTCAGTTTATGGATCTGAAAGTTGTTCCTGGTTGGTACATTTCCCTACTGAGGCAGCACAAACACAGCAGCACCCTCCCTTTAGTCTCAAGGAACTTGAGAGACAAATAATCAGCCAGGCAAACTCTATAATCTACCATCTTTGATATCCAAGGCACAAGCCTTTTCCCGGGCTCCTACCACAACTCCCAGGCTTACACACATCACGTGTTTGCATGTTTGCCTGGGATGAAAAGACATTGCTTCTCTCCCACTCGCATATGTCATGCCTCCGTATCAGCTTTTTGGTTCTCATTTCTTGTACTTATTGGACAACACGAAGATTTAAGAGTGTTTTTTACTGAAAAGGCAATTTTAAACCATAAAATATTCTTACTGGATACTGGTGTCGGTACTTGTATAAATCTCTTGCTGCGTAGAAGCTTCTCTTTGGCTTGGTTGTCAGCTCAGTTCCATCACCACTCTGAAACAGTTAGAAAGCAGGTAACCATCATACACAAACCTCCTAGGTAGCATATTTGTATACTATTAAAATAATTACTTTTCATCATGGATTTCAGCAATGTAAACAAACATAAGTGCATGTATTTGCCTACTGTTCAGTCAAACACTGAAGATTTCCCTGCTCAATAGTTAACACACTTTAAACCTAAGTTAAAAAATAAAATACAAAAGCATACTATGAATTGTCCTTCCAATGAGGCTGAATTTGAATTAAATCATCTGATTGTCATTTCCAAACGCACGACTTCAAAGTAATCTTGCAAGTGCTAATACAAGACGAAATAAGTAACAGAACTGGAAAATGCAGAGACACCACCAATTTTGAGGAGGAAATCATATTATCTTAAAAAAAAAAAGAGAAAGAAAAGAAAAAAAGTCATGTGTACACAGACTTAATTGCTATTATTGGACCCTGTGGAAGAAAATGAATAGTTACTAAAACAATTTCATTCTACTCCTTGCAAAACGTGTAATAGGTTAAAGTCAAGCATAAAAGAGGAAGTTCTCCAGGACTGCACTGTGCATTTGCCGTTCTTATTGCCCATTCCATGGCTTATCAACTGTACATTAATGACAAACATGCAACTATGGTCATTCCTCCTTTCACAAGACCAGCTTTGACCATACCTGCGGGCAAACACGCTTGAACAAGAAACACTCTTTGACACTTAGTTATCTGGCATGAGTATTACCATGTAACAAGCAGAAAAGGGAAAGAGGCTTAGGCTTAATTTTGCATGGTCTCTGAACCAAAACACAGTATGTCTAGCAACCTAAAAAAAGACTCAGGTGCTCCACCCTACATAGTATTCTAACTCAAATAAAATGATTGCCAAAAGAACACTTTACTTCTTCAAGCTCGGCATTTACAAAGCTTCCTAAAGAAGACAAACTCTCTCTGGAAATTCGTCACACCCACGGAGAATTCACAATTCCATTGCCACATAAGATCAAATATTCAGATTTTTATCCTGTTTAATGAAGAGACCATGTTAAATGTTCCATTTAATTTAAAACACAGCCTTCCCTGGAAACAGCAGCAGCGGGAACGTCAACGACACCAAGGCCTCGATTTTCTCCCAATAATGACAGGGGAGGGGTGAGGAGAGATACAAACGGGCTCGTCCTTAGCGGAGATGCAGCGCTGGGTTATCCCCAGCCGCTCCGAGCGCTGGCAGGTGCCGCCGGCATCAGCCCGGGCCCGCGAGTGCCGCAGAGCAGCGGCAGCGGGGCTGCCCGGACCGCAGGGCTGCCCGGACCGCGGCTCAGCCCGGCTCGCCCCGCCC
>VWYP01012393.1:286334-346906 GCA_013400435.1 Pycnonotus jocosus
GGCGGGCAGCGGGCAATACCCAGCCGCCGGCACCGCGGGGTCGGGCGGGGCGACTCGGGGCCCGCCTGCCGCCGCCCCGGCACCGGGCAAGCCGTGCTCCAGGGCACAGTGGGAGTCTCCGCTCCGAGGGGTGCGCCCCGCCGGCGTTTCACTTCCCGGTCTCCTCTGAGAGCCTGTGAGAAAAGCCAGTGGGTGCGGGTGTTCATCGAGAAGAGTGAGGATGGCGGCTGCCCCAGAGCAGTGGGAGGGGATGCTTTGAGGGACAGAAGTGGTCGTGCCACCTGCAGTGTGCCAGCTCCGGCTGTCCGCTAGACATGGGAATGGTTGCGGTGAGGTAGAGCCCAAGGAGTATACAGGTACTAGAGAAGGCAGGACTGGAGGGGGCAGTACTGTGGTAACCAGCCAGTTTTGGCTGCTGCCAAAAGTCCTGCGAGTTTGGGGATGAAACTGACATATTCAAAGACCAATTTGAAGGGGCAGTGACAGTGTATTTTGTATTTGGCTAGTATATGCCTTTTGGACAGAAATACCGCCAGGAGTGAGGACATGATGAATTGACAGCTTAGCACATTGTTTCAGTGCCTACTCTCACCGTCATGTCTAAAAATGTGTTCTCATTTCTAACCAGGGGTTGGTAGGCTTCAGTTCATATTTAGGGATTTCTGCCTTCTCCCTAAAGACAATTCTGTGGTGTTTTGTGACTACACATAAAGATGTGTACTATCATCAAGTAATGTCAGTCCTCTTTTTGGTAAACCAAACAGGTTGAACTCCTTCAGCCTCTTGCCATAAATTCCCTTTCACATTCCCTCACTCAAAGTTTTTGTCTGCTGTGTTTTGAATGTTTTAGCATCTGTTTCAAGTGCAGGTACCAACATTTTAACTGGATGGCAGGGTCATCAGTGTAGAGGTGATTTCATCTATATATCCTTGTTTCCCTATCCACCCTCTATAAACTGAAAAATCATTTTAAGTCAAGTTGCCACGGTGTCATGCTTAGATGCACTCATGTCACTCTCACACAAGTGACACAACCCTCCTTCAGGTCCATTTGAAGCATGTTAGCTGCACACAGTGACACCAAACACAAGAAATTACTGGGAATGCCCTGGTTTGTCAGACCTTGTTTCAGACAAGTGTATTTGCAGTAGCAGCTCACCTAGATACAGTCACAGCTGCATGGCTGAGCCATGAGCCTGCGATACAGCTCAGTCTACCCCTGCTGCCTATGCCCCTGCTGCCTCCCACCATCACCTTGGCCAAGACATTTCTCCTCTTCCTGTGCTCTTCATGGAAATCAATGAAGCCCCCTCAGCCTTTCCAATATCCCTTAGTCACCATCATGCCAGCTGCTTCCCTCTTCAGGATCCAGCTACTCCCACTCAGTCCAAGATCAAAGCCGGTGGCCCAAGCCAAGACATCCCCTCCACCTCCAACCCTGTAGGTTTTCAAGGTCTTCTGTAATTCTTTTTTGATATGTGATATTAAGGAATGCATGTAGCATACAGGAAAGTTCAGTCTCATTTTTGCCAGTGGAAATCATTGTAATAAAGAATAAAAAATCCCCATCAAGCAAGCTCAAGAAAGGTTATAAGAGGGCAAGCAGTAAGACTAGATGCTAGGGCTGCAGTTGGGGGAACAGTCTTTTATAGCACTCATGCTAATGTATCACATTTTTAGAGAGTTCCGTCTTCTTTGACCTCATTTGAGGGAAAAGATTTCTGTCCTGCTCCCACAGTATATCCTCCCGTGTTGTTGGCATAGTTTGAAGGAACTGACTTAAGAAATTCTGACATCTGGAAGACATTTTTCTTTACTACCTGCTGACCAGCTACTTCCATTGGCCAACATCTACTGCCCAGTAGAGACCAGCTCTGCTTCCTCTCCCCTGCTACAGCTTTTGTCAATATTCCATCACTGGGATTGTGTTTATATTATGGACAGTGGAGCCTCAAAAGCATGCCTTGCATGGGCATAAGAATTCACAGGAAGGTTTTGATGACATTCAGTTTGCATGGCAGTTAATCCCACAAACTAAAGATCTTCCTCCAAGAAATCTCAATTTCTTGTGCAAGTAACTGCACCTTATTATAGAAAGCTCAGTTTTACCTGAAGAGCAAGGCTGTCAGCCAAGTCTCAAAGCTGTTGACTAAATCTCATAGCAAAATTTTAGGTGGATTTTTTAAAGATCTGAATCTCAGAGCACTGATAAGAACTGAGAGACAAATGAACTGGTGGGAGAGCTCACCAAGTCACTCCCCATCATTTACCATCAGTCCTGGTTAACCAGGGAGGTCCCAGCTGATTGGAGGTTAATCAATATGACTCCCACCTACAAGGTGGGTGCCTTGGGGTGATTTTATGAGCAGTAGTCTATTCCTATCTCATCTACTGTATGCCCAGAAATGGCTGCTGTAGCTTTAAGGTGGGTCAGGGGGAGGGATGGAGCCTTGGGGCTCTTCTGCGGGCTTTTTCAAAGCCTCACTTCCCAGGCATCCCTGGTGCCCTGTGGACTGCATCATTTTTTTCTGCTTAGCTAGCATTGTTTTTGTTAGCTTAGTCAATAAGGGTTTTTTTTTTTTTACTTTTCCCAGCCTTGGAGAGGCTGCTGCAGCAATCCTTGGGTGGCTTTTTTTCTGAAGTGAACTGTATGGTTTGATTTCGGTCTGAGATCTGAGACAACAACTAGCGGGAGAAGAATTGGCTGGGGGCTGCTCCATCTCGGCCCCAGGCCTCGGGAAATGCAGAGCCAGTGAGAGAAAGGACACCAAATCCACCTGCTTTACCTGCTGTGAAGAGGAGACCAACACCAGAGATTCACCAGGTTCCCATCTGTTTGCTGGAGCTGCTGTGTGAACCTTTTGGGTTTTTTTCCTTGAGACAGGATTTGGCACCATTTTTTTCTCCCCACCAGGTTGCCAGCCACTGTGGGTTTTTTTCCTTTTTTCTTTCTCTGGGAATAGTTTTGTGGGTTTTGTTCCAGTGGTGAGGGGGATCTGCCTTTTGCCAGCTGTATGTATTTTTCCTGTGAACAATGTCTTCTTTCAGGGTTGTGGCTTATTGCTGGTTCTGGCTGTGAACTAGAGGCAGTCGGGATTCATGGAAAGGCTCTAGCACCTTAAATAGCTTTGCAGTGGGGTATTTGAGAGCTTGAACAGATTCTCACAAGACATACTTTAATTAGAAAAATATAAATTCCATTACCTCACAGTCATACCGGTAGTCATTTTTGCAAAGGTAGTGTGTGGGAACCCAGGGCATCTCTTTGGCTGCCCTGGGAGCTCAGGAAAATCTGGTCAAACAGTCTGGGAACTGAGCAAGAAGGATTGACCCCAGTACAGGGGGGTTACAGCCCTGTCCAGGGGGGTGAACAGGGGGGTTTTGCTTCTGTCCGTGGGGGTCACAGACCATGGCACAAAGCAGAGATGAATTACAAATCTCAAGAGTGTGAAATACAGTAGTTAAGTTTATCACAGANATTTTCAGAACAGTCCTCGCTGAGGACAGAGTGAACTATGAGATAAGAGAAATAATAAACAACCTCTTAGACCTTGGAGAAACTGAAGCTTGAAGCCTCTGTCTCTTTCTTGTGTCTGCCCCGAAGCATCCAGGAGGGCAAAAAGACTCTGACCACCTGAAGGTCGGAAATCATAATCCGACAGTAGTGAATTTATGGTGCTTGAGTTCACTGAAGTATTCCTGTACAATAGAAGATGACTAAGTGCTAAAGCCAGGAGGACCTGTTTCAATCAAGTAGTTTGACTGTCACATAACAGATGAAAAACAACAGAAGACCTAGGGGACTGCAAATCACAGTACATCAAATAGACTTTCATAACGCTTATAAAAATTAGACACTTGACTTCTGATTATATACATTTATATACATCTTAAACAGCATAGATTAGTCAAAGCCACAGGTTTTTTTCTTTAATGAGGACATGGTTTTATGAGGACTTCAAAGTGGAAACCACATTGCTTTCTCAAAGTTAATGCTACGTGTATATTGTGTGATAACTGTTAAAAATTATTTTAAATGAGGTAATTGTAATACTTTATCATTATCTTGGGAGGATGCTTTGAATAGGATACCAGAGAGGTCAATTAACAACTGTGGAGAGACTTACTAACCTAATATTAAGGTGATATAAAGCTGGGAGGGATTATGCATCCATAGAGGATGTAGCAGACTACAAAACCGCTTTGATAAATGACAGAGGAGGGTAAAATAAATAACATTGGTAAAATGAAATTTAGTCGAGCTAATGTAAAATGATTCATAGTGGATATTTAAACATACAAAGGTAGATTTAGGAAATGCAGAAAGGCATCAATATGACAGAAATGGCTGGGAGCTACAGTATTATTTATATACATTCAGACAAGGGTCCAAATATATTTAGACACCAACATATATTTGGGAAAGTGTTCAAAGACCTACAGGTATGGCAATGTTTTGTATGCAGTAGCTGTGGCTGGTATTTTAATAGGGTTTGTTACCTCATTTGCTTATTTTTTGACTATGGTGAATTTTAATTCTCTTCTTTAGTCCAGTGATGCCTCAGATTGCTAAATGCCAAGCTTGATGTAGTAGCTATAGAAGGTGAATCTAATTTATAAAGTTCTCCATAATTTCCCTCTAGTGAGTGTCACTGGAAATGATTAACTAACTGCAAACTCAGAAGTCAGGTTGCATATTTGCCTAAATTTGTTTCTATTGAAATCTGAAATTAATTTAGAGAGAAGAAAAGACTTCACATAAATCATGCTAGACATGACAGATCAGTGTATTAAGCTCAGTAAAGCCAGTGGAAGTTCTCTCATTTTTGCTGGGTTATGACTACAAACCTGAAGACCTTAACTAAAGCCCTGTTTATTGGAGTGTCTTGCACTACAAGTCTGTAAAAGGTCACTTCAGAACAAATTAGTAGAAGAGTGTTTTACTCTAAAATTATCTGTCTAGGTGTTCAGAGAGGCAGTCTCAGTGTAATCTTTAAGCATCTAAGATTCTACTTATTGTCTTTCTTGAGAGGAAACTGATCCAGTTCTAGGATGCAACATGGTCTAAATGAACTGCTGTGCAGAAACCCTTGAATTATAGCTGGAATCCTACATCACTCTTGTGATGGACTGGAACCAGCTATCCAGGTTGGCACTACCAGCTCTTCTGTATTGGGTTTGTCTGCAGTGCATCAACAGGTCAGCTGCCTGACATCACTGATAAGAAATGGCATTCACTTGCCAGAAGTTCACGCAGGATTAGGTGATGCCATTAAGTTTTGCTGAAGGGCTCCTGGACTGCACCTTGCAAGCTATAGTAATTTTGGCAGTGGAACGCAGTAAGAGATGGTTCTCCCTGAAAGACAAACTGAGAGTGTGATGCAGAAGCCCAAATGCAGGCATCCAAGTGCCTTTGGAGATCCCTTAGTGTATCCATCTTCTGCTGCAGAAGGGCACTGGTGCTCCATAGGCTCAGGAGGTCCTGTGGTATAGCTGCCAGTCCCATGAAGATATTTTGGCTACTCTAGGTCATCTCCAAGGAAATTATGCACCTACTATGTGTATGCTTATCATATATAGGCATAGGCCAGCTACATCTGTATGTGACTGGTTGGTTGGGTGAATTGCTTTGAAAGCTGCTGGTTTGTATTGACCAGAGCTCTATTTATCTAATGGACTATTACACTCCTTGTTATCTTTTGGCATACATCTCTGTTTAAACAACTAGATTTAGGTGTTTCTTTACAAACTTGATCCTGCCCCTAATATCCCTGAGCATCCATATTTCTGTTGGGAAGGTGTGCTACAGGCTCCCTCTGACAACTGATGTGTAAGTGAACATTTCTGACCTGACAGCACATAGTATCTCCTGTCTTGAACTTCTAGAATTGCTAAATGAGGCACCTGTGCCAGATGTAGGACATGACTTAGTGTACTCAGAGTAGACACAACTCCTCCAAAGCTGTGTGATCTTCTCCTCTGGGTCATTAAACAGAGACAGAGACTGACATCCTTCTGAAGCCTGAGAAGGCTTCTTATTTAGGGAATTTATGTCCTGAGGCATCTAACCTGTAGATGCTAAACCTGAGCTAATCACAAAATACTTTTTGTGCTCCAATAGGAAAAAATAGGAACCTCCAGGGGATAATCCCTATCATCCTAAAACAGGTATTTAAAATATGTAAGCTAAATCACAATATTATTTGTTTCTACTGATTATAAAGGAAGCCAAGATCTCGTCAAACTCAGGTTTAGACATTAGACTTTCAAGCTGTAAAAATTACATGACATGACCCAGTCCCACACTCTTAAGATTTTCTGAAAATACTGACTTTTGAGTACCTAGCTCCCATAGGAACAGAGAGAGCATCCAACTGAGCTGGTGGTGAGCATGCCTTCCCCTGGCATGAAGAATATCTATAATCAGGTTATATCATGCAATACACTTCCAGTGAGAGACTGAGAGGACTCTTGTTTCCGAGTGTCTGTTGCTAAGTATGCAGAACTCAAGAGTACAAATCTCTTTAGGAAGAGACAGAGCTTTAACCTTCCTGTCACATCCTATTGAATTTCTTATGCATAAGATCAAAATAATAAGGAGATGAACAAGAAAACTGCCTCCTCCTTGGTCTCTGAATGAACAGCCAGCCTTTGGTTCTCTGATGAACAGAGAAGTATAAAAGGCTATAAGATCAGAGCATGACACTATCCTAGTATGTCATTTGCTGTGCTTTATTTCCTCACCTAAACATAGCAGAAGTTGTGCAGAGCCCCTTCTCCATCCATTATGAATAGTAAATGATGAATGCCATTCTGCTCTTCTTGGGTTAAAGAGCCTCACTTTAAGGTGACATAAAGTCAGAGTATCCCCTGGGAGTGCAGCCAAGCAGTACCAACTCAGAGCCATCACAAGTTTGACCCACCTCTGTCAGCTGAAAGTGGAGCATGCAAAAGCAGTAACACTTCTGTTTGACCGGACTAGGAGCTCATGCTCTCCCTGGAAAAGATACTGCCAATAAACCACTATTTGAAGACCATAGACTCAGCTCATTCTTTCTTAGCTGAATTTTTATATGATTGTGTGAATTTATGTAGTCGTGATGGGGCAGCTTTGCTATTTCGAAGATCTAATTGACGTCAAGATTGGTGTGATTCATGGGAGTCATAGGATCCCTACCAGTGAAAAAAAGTCCAGATTAAATGATATGCATTTGTGCAGTTCTGTAGTTTGCTTCCTGGCAGATGATTGTGGATTTCATACACCTCATCAAGGACAATTTGAAAGTGCCTAAAGTCATGGATCTTGAACAAACTCCTAGTTCCAGCCAGAGGCTGACACAAACCCAAATTACACAAGTGGGACAACTGCCAGCGCTGACTCTGCTGCCACCTGCTTTTCATCCTTTTTCATGTCATGCTTTCTATATCATCTGTAGAAAACCTATATAAATACATAAACTAGGGAAGAAGTTCATCAGGGAAGCTACTTTTAATTAGGTCTCTGATGGTCCACAGGGTTTTTAGCTGACTGAGCTGATTTAGGTGATTAAGGCAAAGACGCATAGACTGAGATACAAAGCAAGAAAACACACACAACCAGAAGCAGAAACTACTAACAATGCTGGCTTTCATGTACTTATTGCAGGCCCAGTGATTTTTATAACCATTTGGGTTAGTTCACTTAGTTAAACTATTCTGCACAACTTTAAAACACAGGTCCTCATCAGCCCTGCCTGTTAGTCTTTCATGGCACCTCGAAACAACCCTTCACCATGCCTGCCAATCTCTGTGTGACTTCAAGGTGGAGAGGCTGGAGGGAGATGATGGCAGAGTTGAGGAATGCAACTGCTTTGGAGTGATGAGAAGCAAGACATGGCCCACAGTCTGTGATTTGAGATGGGACTGAAGCATGTTGTACTTTACACAATGTGATCCTTATAGGAAACCCTGTCAGCAGTTGGTGCACACATATTCTGAAATGAGTGATTTTTCCCCCCCTACCTATCTTGTCGCCCCTTTAATATTCCCTATCACAGATTTCCTTAGATCACCACAGGACAGCCTCATCATAATGCCATTATGTTCCTCTATTCTGAAGAAAATATGTTAGTAGAGCCTAAAAAAGCTTTTCCCTGTTTATCTCTGTGGTGCCATCAGTACATGAAGTGTACTTGCCATCCTAACAGAGCATGCAAGATGGTAAGTTGAAAGAGATGAAATTCTGCTTCTAGTGACACAGGAGAGCTAAGAAGGGATAGGAATGATCTTTTCCTGATATGACAAATCTGAGTTATGTGCTAACAAATAACAACAAATGTCCACTTTAGGAATCTGATGCAGTGAACAAAATTAGATGAGTACAGTGAGCATGTGCACTATTGCAGAATGAGCCCATTTCATTTTGTAACATGCCCTATTAGAGCCTGAAGCTGCCTGGCAGCTGGAATACAAGCACCTTTAATAGGCTCAGGAAAAACATTGCCAGGCTTTCACACTGTTGTTTGACCAGGGTGGGTGAACCATCCAAACGGGCTCACTTCTGTGCTGAGTGAAGAGATGAGTACATAAGCACATCAACATCCTTTTGCATGTGGCAAAGAGGGTCACCAAAATATTGCTGGTAATGTGCTAAAATACAGTGAATGCTTTGTACTTTTTGATTTACTGCTCTGTATGAACTCTGTATGCTTCCTTACATCATAATTAGGGGGTTGCTTGCAGCTGGGTTTGGGAGGAGTCGATTTTTCCAAAGGGAAAAATCCACCTAGGTGAGGTGGGAATTCCAAGTCTTGTGGAGAAACAAAGGAGGACAAATTACATGTTGATCAATAGCATTGTTAAAAAATACTAAAAGCAAAACTAAAAAAGCCCATATTGTCACCATAATTACAGATGAAATCAGAACAGTAGGTAAAGCTGTTAGGATACTTTATCAAACATTACATTTGTTACATTAGAGGTCATTACAAAGCAAAACACAAACCAGGACATGAACAAAAGAGCACAGCCAAATTCAGACTCAGCAGGAAGAGCTGAGGATAGACAAAAAAGAAAATGACTGATCCAGGCTAGGGACTGGAAGCAAGGAACGGTTTCCTTGCAGGATAAATGCAGCTTGGTCAGGGGACAGCAGGATCCTTACCAAGAGGCTAAGAACAACTAAACGATATATATTGTCACTATTGCCATAACCAAAAAAGGATCCCCACACTACAACAAATGTATGGCTAACAAGAAAAGGGACAAGTTTTCTTGTTGATATCCATGTTGAAAACGACAAAGCCCCATTTTTAATAGTGTTTTTTCTTAATGCTATTAAAGCAATGTGATGTTTGTGGTGGCATTTCCTTGTGGCAGGAGGCTACAAGTTAAGAACAGGAGGTACTGTTAACATTGTATGGAACACAGGAGAAAAAAAAGCATGATGCATATTTGTGTTCATCAAATGAATTCTTCAAAGAAAACAAGATAAAAAAATAGATTGTCAGCCTTGCATGAGTAAAAATATTGCCTGCTGTGCATGGGTTTTTTGGTTCAAACTCTGACAGATGCAATCCACTCTCATGCAGGTGCTTGCTGTTTCTAGAATGCAATGATCATCTCCTGGTTCTGCTTGAGATGAAAACAATGATTCATTTCTGTATTACATTTCCATGAAATTTGTCACCCTCTAACACCACTCATAGCTGTCCTTAAGCAGGGAAATACTTGACAGGCCTGAGGGTGTGTCAGAGTGAAAAACTAAAACACCTATGGTAATGTAAACATCATGTTAAGGCTAAAAAGATAGAATAGGAACAGCCCTTTTCAGCACCGTGTGTTTGAGCAGACACAGCAGTAGGATGTGTATCTAACTGCTTTGCTGTGTTCTTTCATTTACATTACAAAGGGATGTTTTTGGCAGAAAGTCAGTGTAAGTAGCATTCATTATTCCTTTAAGGGGCTTGATAATTCAGTATGGTAATACGCTGCAGGCTGTCAGTGCTGTCAATCATCCACCAAGAGATAAATTAAACTTTGTTCCAGCATCAGTATTTCTGAATGCAGCCCTGAGATTAAATGGGATTGGACATCTGACCATGGGGTGAGAACTAGTAACGGTTGATACATTTGTGGGACATTTTGGGTGAGCCAAAATCCACCAGAAACTGAATAAAACACGTGAAAGTAGTCATCATTAGCTCAGGTGATATGAAAATCACAGAAAATGAGAAAAGTGATTCAAGCTGACAAAAAAGCCCCAAAACAACACAACAAAAACCACCAAAAACAACAACAAAAAGAGCCAAACAGAAACCAACCCTCAAGTATATCTTTGAAGTCTGGCTCAAATATGGAAAGGAGAAGTGGGTTTCTCATGCAGCTTTGGATATGTCTAAATGGTTGTTCAGTGTACCCTTACAGTCAAGGGCAAAAAAAGTGAAACTTTCAGGTAATGAAGCATTTAATCCTTAATTAGCCATTTAAACTAGGTCTGATGAAATGCCTCGTTCTTTGTATATTTATAAAGGGAGCACAACTGACTTACCTGGATACAGACAGAAACACTGAAGATATCTAAAGTCACCCAAGAAGTGATTCATCTTCAGCACCTAGAAACATTTTTATTTACATGAGCTTATTCAGCTTGGCCATCTGATGAACGTCTGACAAATTGGCTGCTTTAAAAGACTCTTGAAAAGCTGGTCCTGCCAGGAGGGAAGGTCCACACTGCAGTGGTGTCACATGGAAGTCACAGCATAACTCTCAGGATCCAACTTTTCTGCAATGAAGTAACTCCTGGTCTCCACAGATTTGCTCTGCGGGGAATGAAGAAAGGGGGAGACTGCTACAGCAAGAAATTCAGAACTGTAATCTGACATCAGTGCTTTGAGGCTACATCTGCATTAGTGTTTTAGCCTGGATCAGAAGAGAGCAGAGCTTTTAAAGGTAAGTTCCAAATTCTTCCCCCTTCTGGACTTTGGTTCATATTACTCATTCACACAGTCTCAGGAAACACAAATTTTATTTGGTTTAGATCAAATAAACTGGAAGATGAAGATCAGGAGTGTACTCAATATACTCCAAATGCAATGAACACTCAGTCCATGGGACCAGATTATGACTATTCTGAAGACAAACAAAATCACTAAGTTTAGTAGTGTGGGTGTCAAATTCTCAGCACTATTTTGTTCTTCAGGTCTGCCACTGCCTTGCACTACTTGCTAATGTATTCCAAAGTACAGAGGATCCTGGAAGAGTCCATTGTTACATTAACTACTGGAGGAGTTTAGAAAGATGAGATAGCTGAATTGGTGTACTCATAAGGGAATAAAACCACCATCAAATGGATGGTGGGCTAGTTTTCCAAAATTCAGTATTTTAACAAAGAAAAAATCCATTAAACAAAGGCAGAAACAAGTATGGCACAAGACATAAGGTAGTAAATTAACTGAGGATGTAAAATACCTGTTGATTAACTCTGTCTATCAGATATGATCAGTAAATTCAAAATGCACATTGGGCTTTTGTTTATAGTAGTAGCTTCAGGGCTTCATCCAAGCATAAACTGTAGTAAACTAACCATGATTTTATTACCTACCAGTTAACTTTTAATGGCTGCAAAAGAACAGGACAAACTGCAAAACAAAGCACCACCAACATTTCCAGCACTACCGACCTAGCTGCCTTATCCACAGAGTGCAGGTTGTACCTGCTCCAGATGGAGCCTTATCCATAAGCTACAGTCTTCAGGGTTATACCCACTGTGGCATAAACTTATCCATGGTCACAGTCCTTGAGAAGAAACCTTCCCCAACATAGCCTTACCCATGGCTGCAGTCCCTCTAGGGGTGTGGCTGCTCTCTTGTGGGCTTATCCATGGGCACATGTTTTCAGGTGTTCCAGCAAGACCTCTTGCAGTGCCACTGGTGCTTCAAGGTGTCCCTGCTGTGGCCACCCAGGGATCAACAGCCTCAGGGCAAACCTGTGCCCCATCCCCTACCATCTGGCTGCCATAAGAGAAGACTAAATCAGGTTCACAGCCTACTCAATCTGTTTGAGTAGGGATGTTGGAGGAACTGAGTGGTCATTACAATAAGGCTGGAAATATCTACCACATAAAGGGAGAGGTGCTTCACTCTCCCCAAAAAGCATCTGAGGAGAGCAAGGACTGCTGCTGGTTCATAACAAGGTTGTCCAGAGACTGGGAGGCAGTAATGCAAGGGCAAATACCAGGCTTGGCCTCAGGACCCTGCTTTTATCATGGGTTTCCCAGGCAATGCAAAACAAAGTGGCAAACAACACAGAAAGCAGCAAAAGCAGAAAACAGCCATTGACTTGCCCTGGAATGCAATGAGCAGCAAGAAAGGGAGAAAGTAATAGAGCAGGTAAGGGAGCAAATATACCATCATCAGAGCTAGGAAGAGCAAGTACTAGCCAAGTAACAGCTAAATATCTGTAACAGCTGTAAGCTCAGTCTAGCACACTCTGGTCAAATCTGTCATCTTAAACCCCTCAAGCTCCACATCATGTGCCAAAAAAGACTGGTGGGCTGACCCTGGCCAGGAGCCAAGCACCCACATAGCTGCTTGCTCACTCCGCCACTGCAGAAGGGCAGAGAGAGAAAACAGGAAGAACAAAACTGAGAAAACTCATGGGCTGAGATAAAGATTATTTTTAAAAAATGAAGAAAAAAACCCAACAAACTCCCACATCAACCAAAGGAAGTTAGGCTGTCATATCCTGCCATAGGTAGACTGATGCCCAGCCAGTCTATGAACACTGGCCACCTAGGAAGCCACCTCCTGTCCTTTCTTCTTCCTCTACCCCACTCTTTATTACTAAGCAAGATGCTATATGGTGTGGAACATCTCTTTAGCCGATTTGTGTCAGCTGTCCTGGCTGTGTCTCCCACTCCTCACTGGTGGACAGAGTGGGAAAAAGAAAACCTTCAGGCTGGGCAAGCACTGCTATTTGATGACCCACTGAAGTGTCACTAACACATCCTTAGCCACAAATCTGAAACATAGTGCCATGTGAAGTGCTAAGAATTAGGTCAACTCCATCCCAGCTACTGTTCCAAGTAATCACTACAAGAATTGCTTCACATGACATCTATGAGCACCTTCATTGCTTCACCCCCTTTCTCACGCAGTCTATTTGCATGCTTTTGGGGAAGTTACAAAACCCTTTATCCTTCCTGCTTACAAACAGACACTTTTATTCTCATTAGGAAAACATTCATATTTAGCATACCTAGTTCTTTTAGCATCTTTGTTCAGGCACTGAAACAGGCTGGCCGAGGAAGTGGCTGAGTCACCATCCCTGGAGGTGTTTAAAAGATGTGGCATTGAGGGACACGGCTTACTGGTGGACTGGGTTAATGGTCGGATTCTATAATCTTAGAGGCCTTTTCCAACTGAAATGATTCTAATAATTCTGATTTTTAAAAACTGATTGGGCATGTTTCCATAGTTACATTGGTGTGGGGTTTTTTCCAAAGATAAGTAAACTCTTCCAATCCTTCATAGTTTAATCCAAGTATGTGTTAAAACTGAGTTTTCCTGAGTAGGCTACTCTGAGTTAAATTCTAGCAAAACTGCTATAACGGATCAAAATATCTTTTACTTAAATAAATACCAAAACCCAACAAAACATGCAACCCCCCCAAAAAAACCCCCACCCAACGCCACAAAAACCCAAACAACACAGCCTTTATGAAATATATTTGAACAAGGCTCCCTCCTTAGTGGTTTGCTCTGTAAAGCAGGCGTATGAAGGAAAAAAAAATTGTAGAACAACACCAACTTTATAACTATAAAATTGAAACTTTGTTGTACTGATTTTGTGACATATCATAAAAACACCAGAAAGGCTAAATGTAACATTCTACACGGAATTACAAAAATTTAATTTTTGCATACTCTGTACAAGAGTAAAGGGACACAATGCGATACATCTCTTAATAACTAATATTCTTTAAAACCTATAATTTAAAATCAATCTTTGTGATTTCTGTTCCAAAGTATTCCTGCTTGCCTCAAATATAATCAGACATTAATATTCTTGCATTTTCTCTGCATGGTAATAGAAAGAGTTCTGGTCCTCTGTGGGTATCTCTGCTTATAATATGGCTTCACACACTAAAATAATATTGCTTCTTCATTCTCTAACTCTTCCTAAGAATGTATTCATTAAAATAACCAAGAATTTTTTACTGAAAGCATTTACTTTGCCCGAGAGTGGTGACAGATAAAAAAAATAGAAGGATATAACAATTTAGAAAAATCATACAGGTTCAGCTGTGAACAAAAGTCATATCCTTCTTATGTCTACTTTTCATAACAGCAGCATCACTCCCTTTCTTCTTGTAAATGAATCAGTCATTGCTTGCATTAAACTAACATCCAGAGGTTCCAATCAAGGACTTATTGTTCCATGTCCCTGTACAAAGCCATGGCAAGCTACTTCCCTTACTTTGAGTGATACACTTGGGATCTCAGCTCATGTAGGCATTGCTGCAAGTCACACAGCATATGGCAGTACAACAGCACTGTTTACCTGCTAAACTGCTCAAAACTAAGACAAAATGCAACCAAATGATGTGAAAATTGAACATAAAGAGTATGGGAGGGTGGATGAGATGGGTAATGCTGAGAAAGCAATGTGCCTTCACTTTGGTGGGCTGCAAGCAGATGGTGCAGGACTCAGGGATAGATCACTTGGTTTCCTAACCCCAAGGTTTACCTTGGGTTCCCATCAGGCAGAGGCCTGTGAAATACCATCACTCATCCTGTGCAAGGCTATTTCCCTGCAGCACATGAAGTGCACACCAGCACCAGAGCCCTGCCCTGAGGGCACAGAGCCTGGCAGTAGAGCTGACCCTGACTTCTCCAGATGCAGGTGGGTTTGCCTGCTACCATGGCAGAAGGTTTGCACGCAGGCTGACACCAGCACATGCCACAGAAATGCCCACAGCACTGCCCCCTGAGGGGCAGCTCCTGCTGTACCTATTCCCTGCAAAGCTGGGTCACTGGGTACAAAGTGCAAAGACAATGTTCAGTGTGATGTGACACCTGATAAGGCATTCAAAACAAGAATACTGCACTGACAAGCTCTTCAGGTAAATGGTGACCTAAAGAATTTAACTGAGAATGTGCTGTGCAGGATCTCTGCCGACTCAGCCCAGCTAGGGAACATCAGCTTTCTTCCACTCCCATATCGAGTTCTTTGACCCCAGTGTGATGTTAGCTCTGCATGTATCTAGGTGACATCCCTTCAACACTAAGCCATTTGTCAGCTGCTACTCTTACACCAACATTTGAGGTTGCCCAAATGAAGATTGTACACCATGTTTGCAGGCTCTGATCAGACATCTTCAGTGTTAGCAGAGAAGAGGGCTGTGACTCACTTGCATGAGCTCAGGTGTCTGGTGACTTTCACACAAGAACCACACTGCAAATAGGTATCACTAGAAGAATAAAGGAAATCTAACCTTTCCTTACATGCTAGAAATGTTACAAAACAGTCCTTTTTTTTTTTTTCCTTTATGATAGCACAATGGCAGTGTTTGTATTGTATCTCCGTATTGAAATGTTCCAAAGTCATAAAGCCTCAAAAATTCAACTGAAGTTAGACAGTTGCTAAGCTAAGGCTGGCATTATCCTGACCCAGGCTGTCTGTATTCCCTGATGCATCTATACCCATCTGCTATTTTCCTTCTGTTGTGCCAAGATTATCCATCATTTGAGCAGGGGAATACCTTTTATTTTGTGTCTGTTCAGGACTAAGGAATAGGTGCTACAAGAATACAAATCATCAGTACCACAGTGCCTGTGATGATTTATTCTCCCCCCTGGTTTGCCTTGTCTGCAAGAGAGTTGAAATCTTTGCATGCTTGTTATGAAGGGGCTCATACTTTTTTAACACTTGCATCTCCAATAGCTGGTGAAAACCATTCAGCAGAATCAATCTATTAGGATGTATGGCTAAACACCAACATACTCAGCAGAAGCAGAAGTACTGGTTGTTTTCTTTAGAGCAAGGACAGGTTGTGTCAGCTGCTCCTGTCAATCAAAACCAGTTAAAGGGGTGACAGGTATGCAATTCAGCAAACCAGGGGGCAGGTTTTGCTCATGGCTTCAGCAGGCATGCCAGGAAATAGGCTGAAGCAGTAAAAAAACCTGGACTTCCATTGTAGAATATTTTTGTTGGTATTTGTAATTACATCAGTAATGCTGCTAGAAGGAATCTCTCACAAATCTGTTCTTGCTAAGAAAAGTGCAGTAGCTATGGTTACCCAGCAAACAGGGAGAGGAAGCAAAGCTGAACCACTGCTCTGGGCACTGTACATCATTTCTAACATTAAAAGCCTAGTTTGAGCTTTCCAAATGGAACTATGAAAACAGCCACCCACGTCCCCCATTACAGTGTGTTTGCATATATAACTGTGTGGCTATACATGTGTGGGTATATATATAGATCTATAGTAGGATGACAGGATGACAAAGAGAACAAAAAAGGAGTCAGCTTTTAGATCATCATACAACTATGAAGTTAGCAACGTACTCATAGACAACAATCTTGTACACTTGGTTAGTCAGCCTGGGCCCAGCACTACAGGACTTTCCCCAGCAAACTTCTGCCTGCTACAGGGAGGAACTGTCTTCCAAGAGTCTTCATCTGCCTCTGAGGATTACAAGGATTGCTCAAGACCTACAGGAAATTCCCTGGAAAGGAACTATGTCTACATTGTAGACTTAATGCAACCATTCTAGGAAAGTTTCCTTATTTAGGGTAATGTGCACAAATATTATTGTAGTGTATAAGCAGCAATGTGGAAATTAGCATATGCCATGGCCCACCCTAAGGAACTTGGTAAATATTTAAGCAACTAGTCCACATTGAATTTCACTTAAAATGGTTTCTCGTAGTCATCAAGCTGATAAATGGGTGTTTGAGAGAGGGTGGGGATAGTTTAGTGGGTTGTAGCCCTACTCCTATAGTGGATTCCCCAGACATGGATTCAGACCTGCATAGCTACCTTCATATCTTCAGTGGAAATGTCTTAAAGCCTTACCTATCTACCTGCTTAGAGTCTCCTTCTAAGTGGCCAGGAGCAGGGCCTGCTTCACCTCCTCCCCCCTGCTGTCCCACAGGCAGTCCCTGACACAGCAACAGACAGAGCACCCTGGACACTTGAGTTTCTGGGCTGTTCCAGTGCCTGGCTCTGCCTTAGTGCACACCTGCAGTCTAATCACAGTTTCATTAGCAGAACATGTAGGTGTACACACCATGGCTGCAGTTCAAATTAGCCAACCAGGTTTGCTCTTCAGCCATGAAGAAGAGGTAAGGCACCATCATCTCACTCAGCTCAGGCATCTCCTCATCACAAAACCCTTTTCATATTACCAGTCTAGACTCTAGGCTCCTTCTGTAGACTAGCCAACTGTTGATCTGTGAAGTTAGGAGAAATTAATCCCATCCCTTACTACTACTAGTTCATCTCTATAAGCCTCTTCAAAAGGACAACAGGACAGCTGTGGTGGTTTGGTAGCAGATAGAGCAGAGCCCTCTGCTTTGACACCAGCTTCTAGATGAAACAGTGTCTGATACTTCTGATACACTCTGGAGTCCAGACGGACTTCAGTGTCTTTTTGGAACAGTAACTAGGAACCAGAGGACAGCACAAAGGAACCTTGGCTAGCACTGGACACCTAATCATGCCTACCTGAGAGCTGGGGATGTGAACTGCCTGTGAAGTCACGACAGACACAGTCAATAGACCCTGGAGACTGACTGAGCTTGATCCACAACAGACACCACTGTAACCAGAACACCCACACAAGGCTGGCAGGCAGGACATAGGATTTAACAGAATCTTCTGGAGCAGCAGCTGGAGGTTAGGCAGGATTTGTAGTAAAAAACTGTGCATGAGGATCTGAACTCAGAGCAGCCAGAGATTCTTGTTGCTTCTGTAGGCTAGTACTGGAAAGTCACAGTAATTTAGAAGAAATTAAACCAGAATCTGTATCAGCTTTCATCCACCCATTTCCAAGAAACAGTAGAATCTAGTCTTCTGATTTTTTCTTGTATAAGCTCTTTCTAGACATTAGAGGAGTCTTAAGTGTTACATCTACATGGGCTGATTAGTGTGACACAGGAGCCATAAGATACCAGTGCCCTTTTGAACCAGAAGCAAAAAGCCAGACAGACCAGGGGCTGTATTTGCTTGTGCTGGACAAGCAAGACACATCTTTGTCATGGGTAGGATGAACAAAGTTTTAAAACTTAAAGACATGAGGCTCAAATCACTTGCATTTGAAGATTTAGATAAAACAATATACATTTCGTTTTAGGGCAGGAAGAATTCCCAGAAGAATTAGTTTCTAGCTTCTTTCAATATGATCACAGGCTGAACTTAGTTGTAATACAAACAAAATTATGGGAATTCAAACCCTTTTTCTTTCCACCTAGGGAAAGCATAAGGCTTCCTATATCCATACCAGTAAAGAGGCCTCCTGCACTCATACAGAAAGGAAACTTTTTCTATGCTATAAGTAGTTTTAAATCAAACTGAAGATTTAAGAGAAGAATTCAGAGTAAAAAACAACACTACAGACACTGATAAGGAGTTTTATCTCAACCAACAGAGCCCAAGAAAAATGAATCACAGAAACTCTCTCATCCAGAGAAATTTATGCATTTTATAATTCCCAAAGGAAACAATCGCATCAGATAAAAATCTTCAGACCAAAATTAAAAAGAATAAAGCCGACAGAACTGCCTGAAATACATATTTTAGCAGAGAGTTATTAGAAAGTCAGCATAAATTGCCTCTTAATAATACTCATCATGCATCTATTGTCAGTAAATCCAAGTAACCCTGGCTTTATATACCTCTGTAGACTTTATTTTATTGCTTACTTGCTTAGTAAATTTAAACTAGGTATATTGGCAATGTGTTTAGACTGTCACCTGAAAAGGGTAAACTTCCATCACTCATTATGAGCCTGCTTTAAAATATCCAGTTCTTGGAGCTAAAGGCATGAGTTTGCAAGGCTCAAAGTATAGGTCAAAACATTAAAAAGATCCATCTTCAGAATATTTTTTGCAGGCGTCTCAGTAACTCTGCCTTAAAGTGCAGTTAGAAATTTTAACCAGGGGTAGTCTAGATCTTAGTAAGGAAGCAGTGATAAACCTTTAATCCTCATCACTTCCACTTTTAATTTCAAGAGAATATCTACAAATCTGAGCTGAACAGAAAAACTATATACAATACCAGGTAATAACTTAGCAATATGGTATGTAGAAATTATAGTGAACAAATCAAATAGGCAGCAATGTATTACTGAGCTAAGAGAGAATTTCTGTCAAATTCCAGTTGTTACATCTTTGTTAACTTCTATAGAATTTTTCAGGAGAGAATGTCCACTGAAAAACTGCAGGATACCATTTCATAGAGTTACAGAATATCCTGAATTGGAAGAGACCCACAAGGATCATGGAAGTCTAACTCCTGGCCCTGTACAGAGTCCACAAGACAAGAGTCCACACCCTGTGCCTGAGAGCATTGTCCAAATGCTTCTTGAACTCTGTCAGGCTGGTGCTGCCACCACTGCCCTGGGGAGCCTGTTCCAGTGCCCAGCCACCCTCTGGGTAAAGAAACTTTTCCTGATATTCAACCTAAACCTCTCCTGATACAGCTTCAGGCCATTTCTTTGGGTCCTCTCACTGGTGACCACAGAGGTCAGTGCCTGCCCCTCCTCTTCCCCTCACAAGGAATTTGTAACTGCAGTGAGGTCTCCCCTCAGTCTCCTCCAGGCTGAACAGACCCAGTGCCCTCAGCTGCTCCTCACATAGCTTCCCCTCAAGGCCCTTCACCATCTTTGTTCCCCTCCTTTGGACACTCTCTAATAGTTCAATGTCTTTCTTACATTGTGGCACCCAAACCTGCCCCCAGCACTGGAGGTGAGGCTGCCCCAGCTCAGAGCAGAGCGGGACAATCCCCTCCCTTGCCCAGCTGGGGATGCTGGGCCTGATGCACCCCAGGACAGGGTTGGCCCTCCTGGCTGCCAGGGCACTGCTGGCTCATGTTCAACTTGCCATCAACCAGGACCCCCAGGTCCCTTTCACTGCTCTCCAGCAGCTTGTTCCCCAGCACAAAGGCACACCCGGGGTTGCCCCAGCCCAAGAGCAGATGTTGAAGCTTCACACAGTGGTTGACTGTCCATTTCTCTACTTTGTCAAGGTCTTCCTGCAGGACCTCTCTGCTTCCAAGTCTACAGTTCCTCCCAATTCTGTATTGTCAGCAAACTTACTTGGTATTCATTCAAGTCCTGCATCCATTTGGCATACAAATTTTATGTAAGAGGCTTTGCAAAAATATTTAGTATATTAAACTTTTCAGTTACTAGCAATTCAAACAAATGCTATAGAAGTAAAGGATCTCTGAATCCCATGATCCCCTAGATCCTCCAGTTCCCTAAGGAATAGAGAGATAAGCCTGGACATCTTCCCAGTCCCATTCTTGCTAAATAGCATTAACATTGCCAGAGCAGGATGTGAGGAAACATGCAATACCTTCCATCGGGCATTATGAAATCCAATGTCAAATGTCACAAAATTTTCCAAGCTATTTCACAGTGTTTTAACAAGCAAAAGAAAAATTAATCCAGTGTTTAAAAATTAAACACTCAAGAAGTCATTGTAATTAGTATTAAAATAGGATGGAGAATTCACGTAAAGTGTGACAATAGGCTTTTATGTGCCAGTAACACACAGTAAATTACTTTTAAAAGACAGTTATTATTTCAAATGTTCAAAAATTTCTGACAAGGGACTAATTAATAACATTATAGTGGTGGTCTTAGTAAAATGGATACTATTTTTTTCTAAAGCTTAATTTTGAAATTATTGTGAAATCTCAGATGCATTATGTTGTCTGATTTAAACTACATTTAACACTGTTTTCTTATTTAAAAATACAATCTGAAAGTAAGATAACAAGGACTAAATTTATTTGGCCTAAAGGGAAAATAATTAAAAGAGAGAGCTAAATAACTATATAAATATTCACAGGAAAAAATGATTGAAAGAAAGAGAAATATTTTCTCTGGGATTAGTTGCACTAGTGTCAAGGGCTAAAGCTGAAACAACAACAACAACAAATTTAAGCTCTGTATTAGGAAAAAGTATTTTTGAAAAAAAGAAGGTTGGCTGGTCAGAGAGGAAACTGACAGCTTTTCAAGTGAATCAGTTTGATCCCCTTCCTTTCCTCTCTCCTAGGCAGTTAGAGAGGTTTCTCAAAGAGAAACAGTTGGTGCCCCTTATCTTTTCATGAGGCACTAAAGTTTTTTGAATTGTCAATACATTAAAAGATTAAAAATTCTCAAGAGCTTTTCTCCTCTAGTTTCACCCACTTCATGGAGACCATTAACCACTGGAGAGAGGACATCCTAGCTTCTAGATAACCTGCAGAGGTGTGCAGTCAGATGAGGAACATAATGGAAACACTGTGTGGTACCCACAAACATTCCTGGCCAGTGCTAGCTCTGAACCTGTATGACAGAAGGCAGGTGGCATCCTGCATATCAGAGCCATTAAAGTACTACTACAGAGGATGTTTTGAGAAAACAAATCATCACTGGACATGACTATCAACTCAGTCCGTAAGTGGTGGGGAGATATTCAAGTTGGCACAATATTGGAACTATTCTTTAGTTTATATAAAGACACCCACGGTTAGTCCTCAGGGCATTTGTTTTCATTTTCTGAGATCATGCCGGCATATATGGCTACAAATTATTAATTGGGTCATTCTTTCATAAACACAACACAGTAAAATCTGTTGTATTTATTTATTTGTTTTGACTGAATACCATATTACTAGAAGGTCCATGGAGAAACCAAAATACTGCATACCTAATGACTTGACTTTTTCTCTCATTTCTGAGAGTCTCCTGATTTCAGGAAAAGGAGAAAAAGGAAAAGAGAAAGGAAAAGAGAAAGGAAAAGAGAAAGGAAAAGAGAAAGGAAAAGAGAAAGGAAAAGAGAAAGGAAAAGAGAAAGGAAAAGAGAAAGGAAAAGAGAAAGGAAAAGAGAAAGGAAAAAAGAGAAAGGAAAAAACTGCAACTCCATGGAAATATTCCTCATACCTTGCATCCTCTGTAATTGTTTTGTTAAAATCTATGCTACCTCTTACATAGACAGGTTCTTCTTTTAAGTCTGGTTTCAGACAATCTTTGCAACAGATTTTGCTGTTCCTGTTGATGTGAGGTGTTTTGGTTTGGGGTTTTTTTTGTGTGGTTTTTTTGGGTTTTTTGGAGGTTTTTTTGGTGGGCTTTGTTTTATTTCAGTTTGGGGTTTGTAATTTTGTTTCTTATTTTTAAACTTGTTATAGTGACACAGTCCCTTCTGGCTGGATATTATCAGCTGGCATCAGTGGCCTGGTTGCAAACTTCTGAGCACACCTAATCCTTGCATTCCCTTCATTGCCTCACACAGGTATCCAGATCTATCATAAATACTCTCAAAGGCTGCTTAAAACAAATGGATTTCTCACAAAATCTGCTGTGCTGGTTGAGGGATTGGCAGCTGTTACCTCCAGCAGCAGACTGGAGGTAACAACCAACAAGCAGTCAAGGCAGATCTCAGCATCACAGCCATTTCCACACTGATTTGGATCACCAGAGTCCCCATTGTCCAAAGAGGTGTGTATTATCAGAAATCAGACTTGGAGACTCATGCAATTAAGCTCCTGTATATGGATAGACATCAAATCCTCAGTGAGTGTCTGCGGATTTTTATGCTTCTCTTCTACTTCCTTAACTACTTTAAGCATAATGTTTTGCTTGGGTTTCTTTGGTTTGTTTCTTATAGAACTTGTGCTTATCATAAGCAGAAATGAAGACTGTGCAGCAAGTTGTTGCCTAGTCACAAGAGAGAAAAGCAAGGCTCATTCAATAAAAAGTGAAATTAAATTAAAACCCAACTCTTCCTCCATCAAAGTTCTGAACTGTGAAATAAATAAATGTTCTGAACTGTGACTTTTGACAAAAGAGGAATTAAAACATCTTTCTTAATGGAGACAACCAAAACACAGTTAAATGGTGGTTGAGCTACAGCAGTAAACCTATATTAAAACAGTAAATCAATTTTTATTCAAAATTCATCCTAGTTCTCCTTTCTACACCAGCTACATTGAACTGCACACCAAAATCATTGTGTTTTATATATTCTCCGAAGACTTAGGAGGCCAAAACTTTAAACATCACTAAGCTTCCTTTATAAAGAATATGCTTTTGGGGAGCATGCTTGAACAAGCTTTTTAGAATTACAAGCAATTCTCTACTTTTCCCTGAACTTTGGATCAGGCCAAAACTACCTTGGCCAAGATGTAACACCAAATGACTTGGCTCTCAACACAATCTTACAGCAAGGACTCGCAACAAGGATTTACATCTAAATCCACAGAGACTTCTGTGGCACGTGACATGATTGCTGCCATAGGGAGATGCTACTTCCAAGTTGTGCTATCAAGAAATATTCCCTGCCTTTGGCATAATTGTTCAGTAATATGCATTTTGTGTATGGAATAAAACAGAAATGCTGATGGGCCAGCTTTTATGGTTGCTGACACAAACTTTTTGAGCATCGCTGTATAAGATCTGCTGACATAAACCTTCTCCTTGAGAACAGCTGTGACTGCCTGCTGCTTTAGGGAGGAGATGGGGAGTTCTTTTCTCCCTTTTTCTGCCTCCTGTGGTGAACTCCAAAATGCTAGCTGTGTTGATAGGGATGAAGTATCTATCAATAGCTGGGTATGATATAGATGCAAACACATAAAAGACAAAGTCAGTTCCCCTCCTGGCTTCATCCTCCATTTGTCTTTCAGATTGTTTAATTATCCCATGTTCAGCAGTATTCGAATAAGATGGACAGTTATCAAAGGTGTTCCAGTTACAGCTGAATACAGCATTATGCCTACTTCTCTAAACTGATAAGCACTTGGGATAGGCAAAATTCCCACAAAGAATCAGATGCAAGGCAAGTTACTTGAAGATTAGTGAGCATATTTACAGAGGACGAGTGCAGCTTGAGAGAGGGTAAGACAGCAGCATCTCAGGCTCTGCATTTCAGGGCACAGCTAGCGTTTAAGTGTTTCAAAAGATACTCAAGGACCTCCCATCTCCCTGGTTCAGCACAAATAATTAAGAGCTTATGTCTCTGTTCATCAACAACAAAATGCTTAAGGACATGCTTAAAAGTATTTTGCTGATTTAGGGCCTCAGTGTCTTGTTTGTGAGGCTTTCAATGCTGACAACTCTCCCTTGAATGTAAAAGTGCATTTGGGTCTTGGAGGAGCTGATGTACATTGCAAAATCTTTCATAGCAGTTGCCCCAACAGAAGCCTCACTGCTTAATTTAGATATCTTACAGCAATTACTGCCAAGCTTTGTCTGGGTTGATACGGCAAGCATTTTGCAATTCCAGATTTTCTTGACTTGTGAATGCTCATTTTATTGGTGCTACAGTTGCCTTAGCACACCACAAGGCCAATCTTCTGATTTCTAACTACCCTCTTACTTACACGTGTTTCAAGCTCACAGCTCAAGCAGGGCTGGTCACTCCCTCACTAAGTCCATAATCAGGTGTGAAGGCCTAAAATGCAGCATTCACCACAAAAGTTTGATCCTGAGCAAAAGCTTGAAGCTTCTGTTAGAGAAACTAAAAAAAAAAAAAAACAAACCCAAAAATCCCCCAAAACCCCCCACCAAACAAAAAACAACAACAAAAAAATCACCACTCCCCTCCAAAAACCCAACTAAGCAAACAAAAACCCCACCACAATCATGAGCTACAATAAAAAAAAAGAAATCAGTACTTGTGTCGTAAGACACACTGAGACCAGGGTATTAAGCATGAGACAAATGTGCCTTCCCAGTGGCTGCCACAGAAGTTGCATGCCAGCAGACATGAGGCACAAATGCAGAATTACATTTCTGCCATTACTCCCCTCTGTCCCCATTTAAATGATAATTAGACTTTAAATAGCATAGTCTCTGTCCAGTGAAACCCTGTGTGGAAGGCAGAAATCAACACAACCACACTGCTCAACTTGGTTGCAGACAGAAAGCCTAAGCAGATGGATGAAATACTGACTGCATTGACAGACAAGCCAGCACATTGCACCTTCTAACATAAACTAACAATCTTGACCTTTTCTTGTAAGTATAAAATGTGAATCCATCCATAGAACCCCCAGCACTCTGTCTTTATTGCCCAATTATATATAGAAATTTTGATAGAAAAATTTATCTTGAATTTCACCAAGATGAATATAGAGAAGAAACTGTCACTGAAAGCTCCAGGCTTAAGAGTTGTCCTCTACTTTTCCTCAAATAATAAATTTCTCTTTCCTGCACCAAAGGAATTATTTGGAGTCTCATACCATTCTCTGAAAGCCATCTCAGATGGTATAATCCTATCATCTTGTCCTTTGTTGCCTTGCCTCAAATAATTCTTCCAGAATGTAGTGGGACAGAGAAATTAGTACTTGTGGGGTGACAAAAATAAATTGAAAAAAAGCTAGAAGATGTATGGTGTGATCATTGCTAGCCTCTGTTGGCTGTGCAGCTTGCAGCTGGAGCTTCATATGTAAACAATCAAATTTTGTGCTTTCACCAGGCTTACCAGGGGAGGTCTTACCTCTCCCTACCTCCAGAAACAGGGCGATGACTGGCAAAAAAGAAGTTTCTGAAACCTATGGATCAAATAACAGCAACACTGAGTTACACAGATGCTGGCAAATTAAGGAGAATTTTACAAAAGCAAATCTTATTCTTTCTGCAAGCTGTTGTAAGCATCTCTGCCTCAAAACTCTCCAAAAATAGGCCAAATTTGCTCTAATTCACAGACTAGCTAGCTGAAAAAAAAAAAAAAATTCAGACTGCCTTAACCATCTATTGCCTAAATCCTAAACGAGCAAGAGGACAAAGCAGAGTACAGCATTCACCTTGAAGCAAATAACTTTTCTTGTCCTGAAACAGACAGCAGGAGTTATTAAGCTAGGCCATGGCCCCACTCATTAAAATTCAACCTTTATTACTAGATCATTACTTGCAATTATTGCCAGTTTCTCCTCAAGGCAGTGTCAGGCAGTCACCTCATGTATTCGAGCCAAAGGATGAGCCCCTTGGCAGATGAAGGTTGTGTGGTAACTGGGCAGTGCTAGAGGGGGCTGGCTGGCTGTACCTGACTGTGCCTTGAGACAACAGGTCCCATAGATGACTGAGGAAATAATTTTACTTCTTTCAATTCCAAGGAAAAAGATGATTTTCAGCTGAATGGAGAACAGTGCTGAGGGAGAGTAGCAAACTTGCATCCTACCAAACCAGTCACAGCACTGAAGACTGGTTTATTTTTTAACATTCCAGAGGCAACAGGGGCAGGCCCTGCTTCTGTCAGTCTGTAGCCTCCAGCGACAAAAAAAAAATAATCCCCAAACATAGATCCATGTTATTAAACTTGTTTTCTGCTCTGTTTTCACAGCCCTGCCTCTGGTCCCTTCACATCAGCCACCCTGGGGACCAGCAGGGACACAGACAGCTCCTGTCCTATACCACAGCACTGGATGAACCTTACAGAGCTACCTCCAAAATACTACTCCAGGGGAGGACGAAGTTTAAAGGCACAATATCGGAAGGGTATAGCCCCTTCTGCTTAATGTTGATCTCCACAGGTCTGTCAGCATCAGCCAGGATCAAGTTGCACCTTTTGGCCTTTTGAAAAATGCCTCTCTATTTTGTGCATGACCAGCCTTTAATTGACTCTCTCCTCAGCCTTCCACATAAAAATTGTATCCCAAATGTAACTGGATGCTTCTATATTTAAAGACATGAGAAATTAGGATGACTTAATTTGAAAAATATACTCTCAAACAGGCTGAATGTCAAGGACTTCATAGTGTACAAGAACTGCATTTGATTTCAAGACTTGCTTTCATTTTTGAATCAAGTAAGAGATGTGCATTTCAATCTCCCACATCCCACCTAAATCCCAGTGCCTGTGCTGCAGGTCTGCCCTCTCTGTTCACAAACAAATCAGTCTGGATCCAAACACATTTCTCAAAAATTCTTTCAAAGTAGAAAATATTTCCACAAAAACACTTTTGTTTTCAACAAACTGCCAAGAACTTGTCTCTGCCTAAAGTCTGTTAGTATTAAAGCAGAGTGCATTTCAAATACAATGGATGACACAGATATGAAACTGTATTTCAAAGCCCCTGTTCTACTCACAGAGACATTGTGGAGAGCTGTTCAGAATAAGCCCATGTATAGACAAGTCCCCAAAGCCAGGCCACAAAAAAGCCAACGTTCCTGCTTGAAAAAGTGAAGCTTTCTCCCCTGCTCACCTTTTGAAGCCTCTGTTCAAATTCTCTTTAGAAGAGCAGACACCTAAAAACCTTAGATTGCTAAGCCATGTGAACTATGCCTACTGGTGACGGCCATATGCATTTTTCCATCTTTCTGGTTAATCTGAAGAGAAATGAATCTGCACAGTCCTGTGAAGTTTCTTTCAAGTTTAGCAGGGGTACTGGAGGGGAAGGCTTTGAGGAAGCAGAGCCCAGTCTACTGCTGCTGCATTGCTGGATCTTGCTCTGCACAAGCCTCAGAGCACACAGTCTGTGACTCACTCACTCTCTCACATACTGCAGAACTAATTGCTGGTTTAGTACCCACCCACAAAAGCCTGCAAAGTCCTCACCAAAAATCTCTGCAAAGCACAGGAATCTTCCCTCAAATGGACAGAAGCAAAGTACTTACTCTTCCTGCTTCCCTAGGCACAAATACAGACTAGAGAGAGAGAGGAAGGGAAGGGAGTAAAACCAGCGTAATGCTGCTTTAAATGATTCCAGCAACATCAAACAGATCAAAAGAACAGTATGATCTACTAAAAAAGGAAAAACCATAAAACATCCAAAAACCCAAACACAAAACCAAAACATAAAAACCCACCCAACAAACCAAAACCCAGAACTACTTCCCACAGCAATCAAGAAATCATTGTGAACTTCTGTGCACCTAAAATCCACATGTATTTTTCAGATTTCTCAAACTGGGAGATGATGATAGCATCATCCACCTTTCCTGTCATTTCAGACTGAAGCATGAAATAGAAATAGTATTTGCTAAAATACTCAAAATAGGTCTTGTTTTTAGGTTGCAGACTGCTATTGGAAGTGGGATTATATTCCTTTAAAGGAATATAATAAAGGAATATAGCAAAGGAATATAAATTCCTTTACTGTAAACAGTGCATTTGGCATACTACATTTGAACATGAAGAAATACTCAAACCAAATCCATGTATACGCATTTTCAAGTACAAAGCAACATTTTTCATTTCCCACCTCAGCATTTTCACAAATTTGTTCTATTGTATCTATGAAAACCTTACACTTGCCCCTGAAAGACTTAAAATCAATTTAGTTCAAGTCTCTGAGCCAGACCTCTTTCTTTTTTTGCCAAGAATCTGGAGTTTCTTTTCTGGCTGCAAATAATTATTCTGTTCCTGTAGACAAGGATGTAAATCCATGCTGTTCTCCATTTAGATTTGTCTTTAAAAATTGCATGGGGACCTTAGGGGAAAACTTTCCATTCAGTTTATCTTTGGAATTTCCTGAACTGACAGTTCAGACATCAATTTGTCTTTAACACTCCTAATTTTTGATCTTTGTTTCTCCCCAACTCAGAGAAGCCCAGCAATTCATAGAAAAATCTTACCAGGTACTTTCAATCCAACTACTTTTGTTCTCTGAATTTCAGTCCTGCTCCTCTCCTATTCTAAGCCATGTGACATGTCAAACTCACATAGCTCTGATCAAATCTCCAAACTAAATAACAGCAAAGTCTCACTAAAGAGCATTTGGGCTAACACACTTCCCCATCTCTGCAGGGGAGGAAAATTCTTTACGTAAAGGTGAAAAGGCACTGTTGGAATAAGATTTGCCACTGGAAAATAGATCTGTCTTAGCAGTAGAGCTTGTCTCTCAAGGTACAGAGTCACCAAGCTCCCCTCTGGTTACCTGCTAAGGCTTTTTATAGCATGCAAACTTCAGCAATGCTCATCACAAAAGGCAGCTGATAGTTCTCACTTTCAACAGGGAAAGCAGGTAATGAATACCCTCTGGAGAGCCCTTTCTTGGGATCCAAAGGGCTGGGATCCCCAGGAGTCAACATGACAGGCTTCTAGCCATGGACATGAGTAGCTGTGGGACTTTCATTAATGTCACAACTTCAGCGAAGAACAGACAAGTTTGGTCACTCCTGCTTTCGCAAATCTATGCATTGTGACACACACCTGCTCTGAGTGGCAACAGAGACCACTGGGTTTGTCACTTCTAATTTAAAAGCTTTATGCTACACACAATTACCTCAAGGCAGTAAAACATGATCTACTTCATGATCTATTTCAATTTAGATTTGATCTGCTCTTTCATGCAGGCACAAAGCATATTGTAGCTTTTCATCAGTTAGAGTCCTAGGATCATCGAATTATTTAGGTTAGAAAGGCCTTTAATATCATCAAGTCCAACCATAAACCTAACACTGCCAATTCCACTACTAAACCATGTCTCCAAGTGCCACATCTACACACCTTTTAGATACTTCACATTAAACTCAGCACAGTAAAACAGCAAGATCTTAATTAGCAGCTCCATTAATATCTATGCTGTGATTATGGTCACATACAAGAAAAAAAAAAGACCACTGTGCATATTTCATCTGTACTTTGTGAACTAAGCATAAAATCTAAAGGCATCCCAACGTCCTTCAACAACTTTGCAAGTTTGGCAAGTTAAACAAAGTTCAAGTGTTTACAAAGCTCACAGCTATACAGAGCCATCTATTTCTAGCCAAGATACAGAACATAAATTTCACGGATCCTGAAATTATTTCATTTGTCAACATCAAACTATTCTTTGCCCATCAGAGCCAAGTTATTTTAGCAGCACTTTTTCAGAACACCTGAGCCAGCAGATGCTCTAGGCTATACAGAAACAACTGGAGAAATGCAGCCTTCAAATGATGGAAAGCTCAGAAATCCTCAGTTAGTAACAATACCAATGTATTTCTCATAGCCTTAATAATGAAACAAGGTCAGCTGGACACTCCATAGCTAAAAATATACCCAGGGTCTCAAAGCGGGATGGCTTGGAGCCAATGCCCATGGTGCCATAACTGGGAAGATCTCACTCCCTCGGCTGGCCAGGTACACCTGTACAAACTGTGGCTGCCCTACAAGCACACACTTAAAATCATTAGAAGTTCTGTATGCCCTCTTCTCATTCACAGGAGGACAGCATCACAACAGAAGCACAAGGAGGAGCTCTCAGCAGCCCTTACAATAACCCTGTATTAGGTCTGTAACATCCTTTCTACTTCCCCAGCAATACAAGCAGGCAATGGAATCCAAATCACAGAAAAGGCTGGAACACAATGAGACAAACCAGCTTGTGATGGCATGATTTTATAAAGCATGCTTTATTGCAATTGAGACTGATCAACAACATGGGGCTCTGCCTTTACAGAGGAAGAGTCATCTTTTCACAATAGAGAAAGCAGGGAGTCTGGCCAAAACTAGGATTAGAGCCCAGCTCTCTATAATAGTTTTAACACTTTAATAACAGCACCAAGGCAGCAAACAAAAATCCCCTATTAACTTAAGCAAGAACAGAACTGGATCTTCTTGTAAAGTAGAGTCAGCATTGCAAACATAAGGCTTATGCAACACAGCCTCACTCTTTTCTCCTTTTTGAAGAGTTAAATAAGGTATAATTTAGGTATCATATTACAATATTTAAAATTAGCAAGTCCTCAGCTTTGTAGTTATAGTTTGCTTATTCTATAAAGTGCTTGCTAGAAAAGCATATTTCCATTCAATTCATGCTAACATCCTTAAAACCAAAGGTCAAAACCAAGGAAACAACAGCTTAACTGTAGCTAAGTAGGTCTTGAATGGAACCCAGAGCTGACAAGAAGCAAAATCTTTACAAGAGTAACAGAAACTTCAGCTTTTGCATTTTATTTAATTAAACATTATTTTTATGAGAATCAGTTTACATTAAAAGGTTTTTTAAAAACAGAACCTAATTTTGAATAAAATCTGAAACAAACAACGTGTTTGATCAGATTTTAAGTTAATGTATTTTTAAGCTGTAAAAATATTTGTTTGCATATGAATGAATATTTGTACTGCAGATGTTCCACACCTGTTTGCATTTTGCAAAAGGACAGTTGCTTTTGCATGTTTACATCTCAATCAAAGCAGAGAGAAAACTCAGATCTAGAACTCCATCTCTCATTTCAGGACAATTATGACTGAAGACCACATAATGTGGTTTTCTTCTTCATTCAAAGCAAACTCCTTTCTTTTTCAATTTCAGTATAGGTCTTCAAAGTAGAATAGCTTGTCATAGACTTTTAAATTCTTCTGTAGTGAACTAGAATCAATGACAGTGAGATTTACTGCATAAAAAAGAACGTGACTTTTGTATAAGCATTAAGGGAAATTAGAGCCTTCTTCCACTGCGTCATCAAGTGTTTATACTTAAAATCAACATTATATTACTTTTCACCCTTTGGATGACAAGTCAATTACCTCTTGATCTCTTTCACCTCTAATTTCCTTCCCCAGCAGCTCTTTCAAACTTTTAATAAAATATTTTTCTAATATTTCACTTGTAAATCTCAAGTTCAGGTTGCAATCTCAGTACAAGCAACAGCTCTTGCCTGAGTACTCCCACACATTCTTTCTTCCTTCCCACGGTCACTCCCTATATTACCAAATGTAATGGATGTTTGACAATTACCTTGAAGTAATGAATGTAATGAAGTAATGAATGTACTATGAATTACATAATCAAAAAATGTAGCTTAAAAAACCCAAATAAACCAAAACCAAACAAAGATCAGAAATAAAGAAACATGATAACAAGCACTGTCTTTCTCCTCATAACAAGAAAATAACAGAAATAAAATCAAGGTAGCATGTTGACCATAACAGGCAGGAACAATGTTGTCCAGAGTGGTACCAAGAATCACTTGGAACAAGGCATTTTTGCATCTTGGCAGAGCCAACCCTTCATGAAAAAAGGCCATGCCTACAATCAACAATTTCCCAGAGATGACTTGCAGTGGTAGCTATCCAGATTACCTCTCCACGGACCCAATCCAAAACTCATTACTGGCAACAGGCTTTTGCAACAGCCCTGTTACATTTTTTTCCCACAGTGGAAAAACTCTATATTTAATTGATAGACTGGAAAGAATCTTCAACTCTTTGAAGTCTGGGATTAACAAGAGAAAAGGACAAAATGTTTGCCTTTGGCTTGGCAAGTAATACCTCAGGAGGAAGAAACCTCTGTGATCTAGAAATGATGCAATTTATACCGTGCTCTGTATGGTGCAGGTACATCGCAAGATACCTTTACAATTAAAGATCTGGAGATAGTGAAATTACCAGTTGCTCCCTTTTAGCAACAAATCTTTTAAATTAGACTTTACCAACAAATGTTTTAAGAAGAAGCATAAATAGTGTTCAAAAAATGAAACATTTAATTTAAACCATTTAATTTGGATTTATTTTAGCACCATGCTTGCAATTATGTTCAGACAGCATCAACAGAATAATTTAATATCAAATAAAATATTAAAAACCCTGTAATTTCACTACTTTATTGTTTTAGGACTACATGATCTATTCAAAATAAATGCTGGTTTTCTTCTTCAGGGAAGTGGCGATATTTGAAGGAACTAGGACTTTCAGTAGCATTTCAGGCCACAGAACAGTGGTGGAGTAAGCAGCTGATCCACATAAAAGCTGGTTTGCTTATTTAGTTTTCATTGGGGTCAAGCCACTGAATTAGTTTGCAGTTTAAACAAATCATGTCAGTACAAAGCCAGGAAAGCGTGGGCCAGGAGAAGTATACAACAAAGTTGGGACTACTGGAGTCTTATATTGATGAAACTGAAGATGGAATTTCACTATTAAATGCACAAGTAAGGAAGGTTAAATATACAGAAATATTTTCAATTGCCACAAAACTGTCATGTCTAAATAAAAGTAATGTGCAAACCCACACTTCAGAAATTCAGGAAGTTCTCCCTTTCAGGAGGCTGTCTTTCCTGGACAGCAGAGTCTACAATCAGTATTGTCATGCAGTGGAAGACGTAACTGTGCTCCATCATCCCCAGAAATCTCTCTGCCGAGGGAACCAAGTGTATTAGGAAATGCTACCCTCTATCGTCTGATTAGTCTGAACAGCTAACATCTCCTTAAAACAATCATTTTCAGAGATTAACTCTGCTTTTCTTGGAAATTACTATACAAATCATGAGCCTTCTTTTTACTCATCACCTTAGTCCTTCACTACAGGACTGTGACTCTGGCTTTCCTTCTTACTGCTTCTTCCAATAGAAAAGCAAGCCAGAGCCTGAAAAATAATTGTTACTTCAAATAACTGACTTCTTTAAAAGTTCTACATAAAAGTTTGAATTCTTTTTTGTCCATTTTGTGTAAGTACTACTTCAAATCCTCCTTTTACCTGTTGTCTTTCCACTTCCATCCCTTTCCAAACCCTGAAAACAAAACTCTTCTAAAAGTCCTTATTTCAAGGATTTTATATTTAAATGCCTTTTCTAAAAAGCTGAAGCAGCAGGATGTGAAGACATAAAAATGCTATTGCAAAAGAAAATAGACAGTGATCTTTGAATTCAACTGTATTATGAAAAATTTCTGAGAGAGCACACAAAAGGTGTGTCCCTTCCCCATAAACAAGGAAAAAGAGAAAAGAGGAACAATATTCTTTCTGTCAGAGTCCCTGTTTAGGAAAAGCTGCAAAACTCACTTTAAGAGTACTAAGGACCATGCCAGCAGGATATTAGATTTAAAAGGAATTTTTTTTTTCAGCTTATTCTACATTTAAATGGAGAAGTACTACTTGGCTTACAGCATATAGAATGAAAGAAACACAAAGAGGAAGAGAAAGACTGCCAGGACAAAGCACAAAGTATAATACAGTCTGGGGAAAAAGTGGCAGGGAACACCACGTGGAAAGCATAAGGTATAAGACCCTTGTATCCTAATTTCATTTAGAGTTGATGTTGACACTCCTGATGTTCTTTGAAATGAAACTGAAATTTGAATTCTTCTAGAATCTTTTTGCCTTCTAACCTCTGTTTCTAGCTCTTTTGGCTGGAAAACAAGAATTGAGCAGACCTTAGAAAACAAGTACCAACCATTTAAGGGTGATTTTGATTAAATAAAATACTGATGTGTCAACTTGAGGATGTCCACACTGCAACTTTTATGTATCACTACCTATAAACAAACAAAGTGTGACAGGTCTTTTTTAATCATTGCTTAAGGATGGAAGTACTGCAGTGTATTATTGCTACTATTTAAGTTTCTCTCAAGCCAGCAGTACAGCTGAAGCATATCATCGTAATGATATACGACCTTCTGACCTTGGTCCAAACACAAGACATTGATGATATGATGTAATGACACAATTTGTTTACTGACACCATAATGTATGAACTACAGGCTGTCAGAAATACAATCAACATAATATTCTGTCCTTGCCCTCCAGACGATTTCCAAGGCAGGGAGAGTAAACAGCCTTCTCCCAGCTTTCTTAAGTTTCCACAGCTGAGAGTGTAGGATGTTTACAACACCTGTCACTCAGAGCTCCCAAGAACAGAACAAATGTCAGCAGACCTAGTACAGTGACTTCATCACTGACTGCTGGAAACATGCAGATGGCAAGCAATGGGAGGAAAATATCCATACCCATGACCATATGAATCCAAATCAGTATTAAGTCCTTTGTGAATAAGTTGGAGGGTCTAAGAAATAAGTTCAAATTAAGGCTGAGCTTCAGCATCTCCAGAGGACAGCCAGTGTTACTGCCACCATGGTACTGCAAGGCTTACTGCCAGTTCACTCCGAAGTTTTCTTGCATGTCTTGAAGTTGTGCCTGCAGAAAACAGAGAATTCACTGTTTTAACGAGTGCACATAGCAGAAAAATGGTCTTTGCATTCTACAAGTAAGAGCTGTCATGTAATTTCCAAAGATCTGGAAGCTTTTAACACGATTTAAAAGTGATATTTAGAGTGCTGGCTCACAGAATGCCTACACTATTTAGCTTATTTTTAATTAACAGAGGAATGATGGATCAGGGACGCTTTTGAATACTGCAAGGAAAAGAATATTTTTAAAGATATAGCTTGGTAAATTGAAGAATTTGGTTAAATAACAACATGTGGCTGTTAACAGCAGTGTAGGTACATTTGAGATTGTACATTCCGCTCAGAAACACTTTAAATATTCAGTTTCCTTGAAGGCTTTTCCCTTTTCTTTAAGAGGGGAAAAAAAATCAAACAAAATAAAGTAAAATAAAAAAGAATCCAAACAAAAAAAAAATCCTCATGTAGAACAAAAGTCAAAATCCCCAGAAGAGAAAAAATTCCACTTAAAGAGGTTCTAGTATAACATAAGAAAACATTTGGGACAAGATTATTAATAGTTTCTGCTTTAAAAAACAATGCATGTGCAAGAAAACCAAAGTGACCAGAGGCCTGAATTGTGTTAAAGAAGCAGAGCAATGTACTTTAAAAAAAGTTAATCTGATATTGAAAAGGTAGAGGAGCTTTAGCTGAGAGCACAACCCATACAAGGGTTGCCCCAATTCTGGTACAGTAATCATCATCATATGAACACCATTTATAGCACAGTATATTGGCCAGCTTTCTGAGCAAACAGCTGCTCTGTGGGCATGAAGTATGTCTCATTTGCACCAAAGTAACTATACAGTTTTCTCCTCTACCATTATCTACATATCATTCCAGTACTCCTAAAAATCAAGACAGATATCTAAAAGCCAGTGTCTGGAGGGAATCGATTTGGTCAGGAAACACAGCAGCAGGAGGAGGGGAAAGAAGGAGACTGTGTAATTGTCCATTGCTTGATATTCATAAGGAGGCCTAGAGACTTGCAGGAGGCTCAAAAGTTGAAATAGATCTGAAGGCACAGATCATCTTTACCTTCTAGTATGCTATAAAAGAATATGGACCATAAAGGCAAAGGTGGCACAAACTGTAAGAATTAAATTTTCCTTCTCAAGCTGTCTGTCCTCAATAAATCATCTCTCTGGTCAGCAGTTAAACAACATATGCTAGTTCTGCACTAAAAAGATGCATTTTTCCTAACTCCACCAATTTTAAATGTCAGTGGGGTCCATGGGGTGGATCTCTCTCTAGGGCACACAATAGAAGGCGAAAATCCCTGTCTTCAATCAAGCAGCCACATCAATTAGATTGCCAGGTAGCTCTGCAAGAAACAGCCTGGCATTGGCTCAACAATGAACCCAGCAGTAGAAACAAAGCATAAAGTGCAGAAATAAAATCATGGAGCTGCTCTCTTAGAGCAAGGAAAAGGAGTAAATCTCAGAATAATCCAGGTGTAGACATCTCAGTAGGTAATCTAGTCCCAGGTCCTCCTGGAGACAGAGCCAGTTTTGAAATCCCACATGAACTGCTGCAAGAGACCTTATTTTTTCATTCAAGGTTTTGCAGATTAAGTATAATTTGCAGAATGCACTTTAGCCCTTTACAAAAGAAAGTTGAAAAAAATATTGTGGTAGTCTTTGATGGAATTTACCACAGTACACTCAATCTTTAGCTGACAAGTGTCTTATATTTCTATTGCTAAGAGATCATAATTTGATCCTGTAAGAGCTGTGATGATCTTTTTAAATTTTAAAATATCAATCATGATACCATATTGATGTGCATCTTTTATTACCATTGATTAGTATTGCTATTTACAATTACTTTTTCAGTACAATTCAAATTTTCAGGGCTTAAAATCAGACAGCTGACTTAGAAAATATTAACTTACTTTACACTCTAACATTAGAACAGTTCTTCCAAGTTTAATATGTGAAACAAACAAACAAAAACAAAACAAACAAATAAACCCAAACAAAAAAACCCCTCTCCCAACAACCTAGTCCCCAGTACAAAAACCCCCACACAACTGCGTAAATTCATAGCATTGATTTGCTAAAAAAACCTCCAAACTGTCTACAGGAAGAAAAAATTCTGCTTTCAAAATAAGCCTATGAACTACTGGAACTGTGGGCCTCATATCTAAGAAAATTGTGAGAGCCAGTGCTGTTACAGGCAACATACTGTTAGCACACAGAAGAAAACTTGTCAAGGCAAATGATGCAGTGACAAGGAAATACTCAAAACATATGAAGCAAAAAGAATCTGGAGTTTCAGAAAAAGAAAAATCAAAATAAAAACGAAGTAACATATTATGGTCTCACAGAATTCCAAACACTTTTGAGACTTATTATATCTGCTTTAGCATTTAAATGAATGAGAGAAATGACTTAGGACTTTAAAAGTCAGTTTTGCACACATATTTCAGATGTGCTTCTGAAAGGTGCCCCAGGTAACTTCAAACAACTTAAGGAAATCTGGCAAGAACTTAATTTATACTCAACAAAGTAATTCCTATTCTAAAGGGCTTCTAGTCAAAACAAATAACAGAAGAACATGACAGCAATTAAATGATGACTTTAAGCACAGGTCCACTGTATTCTACTGCTTCTCTATTGACTGCCTTTGACTTCCTAATTTTCTCAGGTGGCTACTCCCTTTTTACTAATATTTATGTAGTCAAAGATGGATCTAACATGACATACTTGGGGAGGATAAGAAGCCACATATATCATACCCCCTTGCCAAAATAGATGCCTACCACTTGCTAGGCACAGTTCCTTATCTATGTCTAAAAATCCAGATACAGCAACCTGCCTGCCCCAGCTCCCATTGCAAAGCATGTCCTTCTGTAGGTGTCTGAGAAATACAGCTGGTGATTTGCCAGCAAGCCTTGCACAAAGCAAGGCTAAAATCCTTCCCCTGAACGATCTAAGGGAAAGCCTTACCTGCACCAATAGCCACACAAGGGATCACGTCTTAGCAAAGCTATCACAAAAATAAGGATTAAGTACTGTAAAAAAAAAAAGCTTTCTCCCCCACCTCTCCAAAAGGCAGGTGTTACTGACATAGTTATTTACCTGATCCTAAAACCTGCTCTCCTTCCCTTGGCTTCACTCTCCTACACTTGAGGATTACAACTGTAAAATGTAGTACAGAGAGTTACATAAGCAGCAGCTGCTAAAAGAATGCAGTGCAACAATAAACTAACAACCCAAAAGTAAAGCATCGCCCTGCCATCACCTGGAAAGAAGAGACTGAGTTGCCCCGTAAATGCCACACTATAAGGAAACAGTAGTCATTAATTTGCTTTCATTTTACAACTAAGCACAAAAGGGAAGGACAGAAAAGAAAACGTATTCTCTTCCCTTTGTAGCAAGTTAGATGTTTAAGTGCTGGTAATGACAGTAAGTTGGGTGCCAACATACACCAATTACTCACTGCTCACTTTAGAGAACACTTGTTATAGCCAGAACCACTCAATTATATCACCCAACAACAGAGAACCATAAAATAAAGAAAAACTACCCTGTTTGCAAACAGGGAGAAAATTATAGTGTAAGGCAGCAACTTGCCTGCTCCTACAGGCTTGTAAGATGAGCTGACTTTATGCTACCTTCTGTGTACTCATGGCCCCCTAAAAAAGCTAATCTTTCTGCTCTGCATCAAGCACATTATTAAAATGAGGGCAACTACCGTTGAACATTATAAATATTAAGCCATAAGCAAAACTAATGAAGCACTACTTATACAGGAAGGCCTCTTATTTTGCCTTTTACAAAAAATTAAAAACTGTCTCTAAACCTTCCTCAAAATCCATAATGCACACAGGGAAGGCTAGCTTGCCTACGCAGAGGCTTACCTGACCTACCTGCAGTGACCCATTTGAGGAGCAAAATACTTGTGCTGAATCCCCCTTCTGAATACAAACAGCTTAAAAAGGAGCAGGCCCAGGGAAGACTGCAAGCTATTTAAAACTCTTCCCATCTTTGCCTGGTGGAATCCTGGAGACTGTGTGGTCTTTTCATTTGAAGATATTGTCAATTTACCTCCTTCAGCGATCAGCCACCCCTCAAGAAGCAGCTAGTAATCAGTGTAACAGCCATGTCAGTGTGAAGTAAGAATTGAGATTTGGACTTGGGAATGAGCAGTCACAGTGTCACCCATTCTTAGAGCTCAGCCAGAGTCTGGTGGATCCCCCTTCCTATGTCTCCATCTCTGTGTGGTAACCACAAAAACTACAAACCTCTCACTACTGTTGTTCTCCTACATGAAGAACAATTTCTCTCAGAATTGCCAAGTTCTCTCTCTCACCTGCCTGTTTCTGGAAGGCCACACAATTTCAGTGAACACCTTGCAATTATGGTAATGATGATTTGCTATCAACTTTCTCAAAAAAGTCTGGCATGTTTCTGAGATTACTTTAAGCCCATGACAATGAATTCTGTTTTTTCCAATCTTAAAAATTCTGTATTCCACTTTATAAACATGTATTTATATATATGAGTATGTAAAGAGGAACTCTGGAGTCTGTCTGATGGAGAAGACCTAAAAATGGAGGTGGATCTCAGGGCTCTCCTTCAGCTGTCCTTTCAGCTTCAAAGAAAGAAAACTATCCCATTCATTTTCTTCGTGAGCCTTGCAACGATTTGAAGGGAAAAAAAATTCCTTTCCCATGAAACTGCTGTAGGACACACAAAAAACAACCTGAAAAAAACCCCATTTTTAAACTAGGTAAAAAAAGAGATTAGTTTCAACGATTTTAAACTTTTTGCCTCAGAAGCAAGACAGTGGGGAAAGAACAGCCACCACACACAAGCCACAAAATAAACTGGAACAGTCCAAAACACATAAGCAGGCATATTCTATACAGGGAATTAACTGGCTCACCTCTGAATGAAAACTAATTAAAATACTATATAAATATATAAACTGCCACCAGATGTCAGTATAGCCTAGAGAACTGCTAGTACAAACACCTACTCCAGGCTGACAAGGTTATTTATTTAACATTCCCTCCAACTTTCCAGGTACATAAATCCAGCCTTTCCACAAATCCTGAATGGAAAAAAAATCACACACAATAGATCTCATTTGCACGTTATCAACATGAACAAAAAAACCAACAACACTGTAAGAATAAACCTAAACTTCTAGTGCCTCAGGACAAGAACCAGCTCAATACTAAATAATCTATTATTAAAGATTCAGTGCCCTCCTCTCTCATGCTCAGCAGATTCTCTAGCAATGAGTCTTGGCCCCACACATTCACATTCCTAAATAGCTTTAGTCTCCTTAGATGATGCTGCAAAGTGACAGGGAATATTTAGCAATGAGGTTGCTAGGCTAAATAAAGCTTTTCTGCAAAACAAGCATTACCATGTCTGTCCTTGTGCTACAGCACAGGCTCTCCCCATGTTCTCCCCATCTCTGATTTTTTATGAGAGTTGCAAAGGAAAGTATTTCAGGAGCATCCCTGGCTGAGGTAGTTTTGCTTTGAAACTTCTAACAGCAGACTTAATCTAACTTCTTCATGCAAATAAATACATAAATCTATGACTTCTTGATGACAGAAATTAGTTTCAGCAAGACATATGGCATTTAAACATTTTTTCTGTTCCATGTCCAAATTCAGTTACAAACTTGGCTAAAAAAGCTGTTAACTAGGGAGGTTTCACAGGCTACTTAAAGAGAAGGCCTTACTTCAAACCACTAGTCCACATGTTAAAAAACAATCAACTAAGGAAAGAAACCACTCTCCTATGCCAAACATAACCTACATTACTTAGTCTCAGCAAGAATTTTCAGCTTTGTGAATTTATAGATTAAGCTTCCTGTCCTACCACAATTAACAAGTCTTATTTGAAGCAAAAATATGTATTAAGAGAACACCAGAAACTGCAGAAACCAAGAAGAGAATTATTAAGTGATTAAGAACCCTAACTTGAAATTTTTGCTTGGTGTATAACTACTCAATAGTAGTGACATCATAATTTCCATTTTGTGAGAAATATTCAGGTAAGCAAAGTAATGCACGTTGACCTGTGGAAATTTACATCAGGAAAATTTGCTTGCATAAGAGTAATGTAACAAATGTTTATAACTTTAATACTGGCTTATTGCAAAACCAGCACACACAGTCTTACAAAATCTCTTATTTTTTTACTAAATGCAATCAACTCAGTGCATGTATCTTCTTAAATCCAATGCAAAAACCCTTTAAAACTTACATAATTAAAACAAACTTGATCAGTTAAAAACCATGAACAAAAAAATTAACTTTTTAGGACACTGGTTTGGAAAAGAACTAACTGAAATATCTGTCTTGCCGTATAGGGCCATTTCAGCACAGCTCTGAGGTTTTAGCTTCAGTTTTAACCCCAGCACACTCTTGGATTTCCTTTGTACAGTTTCGTATCTCAGGTTGAATAAAATTGAGAGAGCAATAGAAATACAGATACGCAGAGATTTTTTTTTGAGCATTTATGTTTTCTTAACATAGATAGCTTAGTAACTTGGGATATTAATATGAAAAAGAGAAATGAAAAGCAGTGAGGCAGCATACTGAAGGTCATATAATTTTGAAGGGGAGATGGAGTACAAACTGCCTGTAAGTTGAGCAGCAGCAAATGCAAAAAAAAAAAGAATGTGAAATATATCGCTTCAGAGGAAACCCTCAAACCACTTAAAGTAGAGCACCTCTTAATTTCATACCTAAACTAAGCCTTGGAACCTCCCTTCAATTCAGGTAAGCTTTGTAGTCTCAGAAGTTTCTCTTGGAGAAGCCTAATCATTGACTCAAGAGGAAAGGCAAGGTTTGTTGCAAACCTAAGTGCTTAATTAAATAGAAAAACTATAAGCATGTTTCACCTTGCTTTTGAGTTTCATTAGGAAACCTTTCACAATTCCTATTTTGTTCCATACAACTGCACGTCTTTGCCAGGTTAAAACAAGAGGTAATTTATGTGTACTCTCTAAATTGGAATTTTTAATTCCTGAGTCTTGGCTCTAATTGTAAAAAGGACCCTTGAGGCTCATAGTTTCTCTCTGTTAACTTCCCTCCCTCAAATTCCCTACACGTAAACACTTGTTTCTACAACGCCTCTTCTGCAAGTCATTTTCCCCCGACTTTTTGCACATCCAAAACAGGCAAAAGCCAAACCCAAGTTTCTCAGTTTTACACGTACCACTTGCTCAGTTCGAGTTCACTATGTCCAGATGATAAGTACTGTTCCAGTTACTGGCTATTCAGGAAATCTCAAGAATGTTACCAGCATCGAGAGTACATGACTTAACAGCCAGCTTGCACACTATGCCAGGATAATAGAGTATCTGAAGAAACACAACAGCTTCAAAATCAAAGTTTTAAAAACACAAAGAATTTCAGATTCTGCATAAGCAAAACTGCAAAGATGCACTTAAGTTACTGAAAGTTCACATCAGCAGGAAAACCTGAATGGAAAGAAGCTTATAGTCAGTTACTATTTAGCACATTTTAATTTCCTAAAATCTTAAAGTTCACCCTTGAGTGTTAAAGGAGTTTTTGAATTCTTCTCTACATTACCTAAACTATGTGCACCTATCTTCTAGCATTTCCTTCACACCCACCAAGCAGTTAGCTTTGCTGCTGAATGCACTATGGCAAATGGCATTCAAGCTGTGAGACTTTGAAAGAACCTGGCATTTCAATAGTTAAATGGCAGTACTGGCATGCCTGTGCACATGGAGAATGGTGGACACATTTTTTTCTCAATGAAAAAAGTTCTAGTTAAAGATACTTTTAAAAAAGGGAAATTGCTAGCCTGAAATGTTGTCATTTCTACATGGACAAGTAGGAATAATATTTGGCACTGTGCTTGAAATACTTGTACATTTAATTTTTCTTGCCAGTGCTGGGTTAAGAGTTCTATTAAGAATTAAGCAATGCAGGAAGCATTTCCTACTGCTAGTGTCTTATGGTTACTATAACCATGTTCAACTAGTTATGTTGGTTCATTTGTTTTTAAAGACACCCCTTTACAAGGACTTACTTGTAAGTTTAATGGCAAAGTATGCCTTATTATCAAATTCTCATCCTTTAATTATTTTGCTTCTCTTAGATGACTCAATTCTTTAAATACCCAGATTTCCATTTCTTCCCTAAGCACAGTACTTGCATAAAGTTTCACTTTCATATTTCCATCCCAGATCTTCTTCAGGTTAACTTAGCAAACAGTGTTTTTGCCAAAGTCCAAAGATACTTGCACTATTCCATTCCTGCATATTTTCAGTTGTCAATATTTCCTGTCACAGTCTAGAACCAGGTCTTTTATTCTGCTACCCCTGTCCTTCCTTCCTTCCCAGAAGATATGCCATTTGTTTTTAGAGTGGAGATCCTTAAAAGCTCTTCTGCACATTCAGTCTGGGTGGTTTACTTTGCAATTAAAAAACTCCATCCCCTTTGTGAACATGATCCAGAAAACCGCCTCTACTCTATGTTCAATGGCACACAGGAAAACTTTCTTCATCTCCCCAACGCTTCAAGAAAAATATGCCTGCTACCTCTAACACATTATTAATACTTGCAACTCCACAGACCTAACCAAACACCCAAGTTTGCAAATTATTTATGCAAAAAATCTAAATTGAAGTCCTTTCAACTGATCCTGACATTTCCAGCCCATCCAGCAACTCGTCTTCCAGGTTCACTTTTACACAACATTCTCCAGTGAAGGACAGGCAAAACTCTTGCTGTGACCAGAATGGATTCAGAAAACTACTGCCAGAAAGAATACTCTACAAAACCTTTATATCCTCTTGGGGCCACCTGTCCCTTCTCAGTAGAATCAAACAGCAGCTACTGTCATGGTCTAGGCCTACCAGCATCTGCACCCTTCCTTGCCCTTAGTAAGCCTTCTTCTCTACCTCCGGTATCACACGAGGACAGACCTGGCACACCACATTACAGCTTCTATTACAGCTCATTTGTGCTTTCTTCTTCATTGTGTCTTAACAGAAATGCAATTTCCACCCTCACAGCCTCTCTCTTCACACTGTCTGCACCTACCAGTCCCACCAGCGCTGCCTCGCCCCCTGCTCCACCCATTCATGGGTAGGTTCATGCACCCACTGTGATCCAGAACTGTGCCAGGGACTTCACAGAAGTCACAGTGCTCAGCACTGCCACGTGCTGTGGTCACACTGAACATCTGACTGACAACTTCTGAAGTCACTTAACCCATTTTTGGCTAAGGCTGACTAATTAACAATGTCAAAGAAAAAATTGAGAGAAAAGAATAGGCATTACTTGAAGCAGCAATGCTGAAACTGAAAAAAAAATCTCTTTTTTTAGCAACAAAATCACCACTTGACCATGAAGACAGTAAAAAAAAAACCAAAACCTCTCCTGAACATACTTTCTTTTCTCCTAAATAGCCAGTAAACTTGAAACATCTTTTGTAGTATTTCAGTAAGGTTCATCACTGTGGTATGTGAGCAAGCCAAAGAAGATCAAGTTGCTCATCGGTACTAAACAACAGTTGCTGCAGGTTGAAAACAAGCAGGGCTTCACTTGTACAGAAGCTCAGCTGAGGTTTCTGTTTGGCAAAGATGATGTATTTGAAACAAGGCATGGACCCAGATTCCATTTGATATGGTTCTTCCTGATGCATAGATTTCAGGTAAATTCAATAGCCTCTCTCCTTCCCCTCCATGGAACAAAAAACTTTTCCCTCTGTGTGCTAACAGGATTAAGTGTCGCATTTAAATTTCATCAAACTCTACTTTGTTCTCTAACCCCTTCTCTGAATTAGCACACTGCTGCTGAAGCAGGCACAGCTTCTCCTATTCGTTAACATCACGGACATGCTGTGGCAGGGATCCAAGCTCTGTTTTCCCGCAGAGGATACAGCTTCTGTGGAAGTGAACAATCTCCAGCGAAAGCTTAACACATCGTCTCATTTCCTCTGTTGGAAGGGAGTCTCCCAACTCACGCTCTGAACAAACAGAGTCCTGGAGCCAGCCCACAGACAGTGTTTACAGAATCAGCAACATCACCAGTATGACAGATTCAGATACTTTGGAACAAAAATAGTTTGAAAGAAAAGAGAAGCAGCAGTATTTTTTCCATGAAAAAGCAGTAAATTAAGCATTAGTCAAACGCTGATACATTTTTTTAGCTATTTTATATGGAGACTTCCTGGAAAACCACATCTATTTTACTGTGGTTAAAGTAAATCTTATGCTGAACAAAGGAACTGAGAGGTACTCATTTAGCAGCAGTTCTATATTTCCATCCCCACCTGTCCTTTTGCTGCCTAACTTCCACATGTGCACACGACAAGCCTAAGTCATGCCAGTATAAAATAAAGGAACACTTCTCTTCTTGTGGGATTTGTTTTTATTTTTTTTTTTAAGTGCACTGAAGGATTTTAAGACTACTCAAACTTCATGAAAATATCAAGGTGGAGTACCTAAACTATTTTCAAGGGTTCTGGACCATCTGTAATTCTTCATACATGGACTATGACAACCTTATTTAATTAGTATCAACCTTTCACCACTTAGCATGCTGCTAGAGTATTAGTCTATTTTTATTTTATTTATTTTAAGGAAGTGGAACAATACAGTGATCATCAAAAATAGTACATCAAAATAGTACATGCTGTACCCTGTACTTAAACAAATAAATACAGAAAACTATAATCCAAGAGTAGGATATATAAATATAAACTCTAATTTTCACAAAGTTTTTGAGAATTACAACTTTTGGAAAACCCAGTCCATCTGGTAAGTGAAGTGGTTTCAATCTCACAGTTACTAACACAGGAATGGAGCAAAAAGCTGCTCTCAGCACGCATTCTGCCAGCGAATCAAATTTGTAACATCATATGGTCAATACAAGGCAAACAGGCACAAGAGAAAAAGGCATCACATTTTTTTCTTGTTTCTACCTCACTTCCAGTCCTACAACCTGCCTGGTGACTATGAGAGACACAGCTGATATGAAGAAAGAACCAAAGAAGTGTCAGTTAGAGAAAATGTGAAAATCCAGGCTCCATCCAAGAAGCAGGAAGGAAGAAACTCGATGGTCAGCTGCAGAAGATAAGGGCAGAGACAGGCTCCAGCACAAGAATTTTTTAAGTAAATGGCTTGGCAACAGAAATAATACCTTAAAAAGTTTCTGTTGCCCAACGCCTCCCACACTGAAGCTGCAAAATCTCATCCTGATCCCCTCTTCACACTGGTGAATCATGTTAACATGGAATGGTGCTACTCACATCCAGAGCTTCTCTCTATACAAAAATGAGCTGGCTACTTCTCAGAAAACCTAATTTGAAAGAAACCTCTTCTAGACCCAACCAAACAGTGGAGAGAGGCTTAATTTTCTTTCGCAAGTCTTAAACCACCAAGAAGTCTAAACTGCTGCATAGGAAAACAATAAGGTAAAATACAATGTAAATAAATAAAGCAACTGCATACACTTCTGCCTGTGCCCTTTCCGGCTAGAGATGAGGGCAGCCAGCTAGTTATTTCAGGCAGACCCCCTATTAACTTCCTGACCAAGCTAAGTGAAAGCCTGCCAAGTATTAAAGAGAGAAGAAAGAGATGTAAGCAGCTCGGGTACTTCCTTTCTAGAGATACTTTTTACCAGCGCTGCAGTTCCACTGAGGGAACTCATGTGTTAGACAGAGTCCAGCAACATCCTGATTTTACCTTCTGAACACAAATCCAGCGAGGGCTGATGGCAAGTGGCACACAGGCTGTTTGTTAGGAGGCTGTGTAAAATAGTGAGAACACCTCGTGATGGTGACTAAAAAGCCATGATGACTACTCTCCCTCCTAGCCTGGCTTATGTTTCTAGCTAGACATACTCTACTTTCTCTTCAAGGCTGCAGCAACTGACCTTTGCCTGCTCACAGCCCCAGCAGGCTGCACAAACTGCACTGAGGTTACCACAGGATGGTATCAGACATGATTCTGTCATCACCATTAGAGACTTCAGCAGAGGCCAAAACCCAAATTTTAGAAGCATAATAATATATACACCCTCATCATAACAAAAAATCTGTCCTGATGCTGCTCATGCCAGTGCAAGGAAACTTTATTCCCTAGAGCTCAGCAAAGTGACACCTCCTGCCAACACAAGAGCAGTGCTAACACATGCTAAAACAGGAACCAAAGAGGAAATTGAAAGTTAAGTTGGGTTCAGATTTTAATTTTTTAAACTAAAAAGTCATTAATTCTAAACTGATAAATGTGGAAGTGAAGATCAAATGATGTTCAATTTTACATCACATGTCTTCGAATTCTTTGGGAAGTTGACACAAATCTTCAGCATTACAATTTATTGCAACAACAGTCATTTCTGTGAGAAGATCTGAAAGCATATACTTCATTTTCTAAAAATGGAAATAGTTTGCTCACTGTTTAAGGCTTAAAATAAGAGCAGATATAAAACACAGTTAAAACCTGTAATATGTACTAGCCTCCAAGAATCACTTCGTTCAAGATACATTAGTTACATTTTTGGTCAGCTCAAAGAAATGTTTGTCCCACCAGCTGATATTTCTCTCATAAGAGGAGAAAAATGGTTCCACAAATCCATTCCAGCAAATTAAAGACTATTAGCAACATAAGGCAAAATGCAATCAAATCAAAGTGATGGTTTATTGCTCATAATGAAAACTAGAGGATATATATCTTCAGATGTTCTTTTCAGTAAAAAAACTGATCTTCTGCAAGATATTCCATAAGAGTTCAAGAAATTCAGTGCAAACTATTTCTCAATATATGATGGATGTCACAACACTGATTTTAGTTCATGATGCAATTTTAGCACATCCTGTTTCTGCTGATATACACAACATAACAGATTTGCTGTAACCACAGACATCTTCAAAAAGTTAAAAATTACTTACTTCTAAGGCAAAAGTTCTTTATCTGTACAAATTCTACTAGGAGCTGCTGAATCTCTAGGAACAAAGATACCCCACCAATATCCAGAACAGACAGCAGACATTCTACAAATACAATTAGGAGCATTTTCTTGTTCTACAGCTTTCATGGAGGAGAATGCAAATACCACTTAAAATACCTTTAAGTCAAAACACCCAGCAAGTATAGTCTGCCATCAGTTGAGAAAACTTCTCTGCAAGAGAAGCACGGACAGTGATGTGACCAAGTCTAATCACCGGTGTCCCACAATGTCAGAGAGTAAGTGCCAGAAGTCTGAAAGGCATACAGCACCAATACCCTTTCTAGAAATATTTTAAATCTGTTTTAGCTATGAGTAAATGAGTACACTTACACAGTCAAGAGGAGCTGTAGACAATAAGCACTTGTGAACAGAAGGCAAACCATGTGCATCTAAGGAGAGTACCCAGGCAGGGATATGCCTGGCTAAGCTTCAGCCCCGATGGGCAAGCACCTTCACAAACATCAAACATTCAGTTGGCAGTGGAGAAAACTGACATATATAACCACAGAAAAGTGGTAGACAGACTTAGAGCTGGGTCCAGCTGACACTAGTGCAAGGAAGATGATTTTCATACCTTTATTTCATGCTTGCAGTTTTTCACCTGTGTCTTAAGAGAAGCACTTATACCTTCTTTCCCTCAATGTATGTCCACTTGGCAGTATAAGGGCTAAACTAGTCTTACATCACTGATACTGGCAGAAGATTTGAAACATTCCAAAATAACACTGTTCTCATAAGCAGCAACTGCAAAATGCCTGAGGCAAAAATGCGTCAAGTTCCAAATTTTAATTATTCAAACTCTGTACTGAAACACTCACGTTCTCCTTTTCCTAAAGCTACCACTGTAATTCCATTTTACTGATGTGAAAAACCTGAAGATCTTCCTCACGAGGAAGCGAATGCTCACATAAGGAAACTTGCATGCTTTTTTCACTATGGGTTTGCATCTCCTTTACAATTGGATTTTCAGCTCAGCACACTGACATGAAAGGAAATGTAACAGAAAAAAAAAGATCTTTTAGCAAAGCTATCTGCAGTCAGTTCCTCCCAGGAATGAAACACCCAACTTTCCAGCACAGCACCAGATATATTTGTATAAAATATCTTTGTGATAGAAATGAACAAAAGAACAACAAGGCTTCTTTACAGATTTCCTCATACAAGACATGAAATCCTTCTGTGTAGATTGTTGCTATGGTGCAGACTTAAGGGGAAAAAGAGGGGAGATCAGACTTCTTGTTTACAGGTTTCCAATATGTTCCACTTGATCCATCTTGAAATTGAAACCCTTTAGCTTCCTGTCTTAAGGCTGTCAGATGGTAGAGAACAAACACAGTGTTAGCAACTTTTCAAAGCCCCCACATGTTCTGCACAGAGCTACAGAAAAACATCCACGTGGATCAGGCAACAGACAGGAGGGACAATATAGTTTCAAAGAGAATAAAAGCCATACTAAATCCTGAAAGATTTATTCAAGGGAAAAGAGACTTATTCTGGGAATGAAATGCCAGATTATCTCTGAACATTGTCAACACTTCACCACAATGTAACACTGCATGGATCTATTAAAAAATACACCATTTTGACATTCTCAGGCAAAATCCTGATTCTTCTCAGAACTTCTTACACAGGTTTTATCCCAACAGGTATGCCTATCTATTTACAGATTCAAGAAGACTAAGATAAAGACACTCATGGTAGGATTAAACTTGCAGTAAGACACCTAAACCATGCAGTCCTCTACAGTCAAAAAGCCTACAGAGAGATTCAGCTTACTCTACAGCAGACATTTGGGGTCTAATTCAGGTACCTAGACAAAAGGCAAGCGTTGTCAGTTTAAATGTCCTGGCAGTTTCACCTCAGTTCCAGTTGCCTCTTCTGTAAATGCTGTATTCCTCACCATTATGTAATTTTACCAATGGTTTAGAGATCCTAGCTGGAACCTAGTTCAGGCAGGTGACCAGAGGGTTACTATCCAGGCCTCATTGACACTGCCAAGGATATTTTCACCAGCTACAAAGACAGACAGCACAGAAACTTGGTGCAAAAGTATAAAACTTAAATGTTCTTCATCAATCATGAACAGAATGCATCCTTTCTTTTTTTCACAATCAATAAGAATATAGCCACAGCTATCACTTGTTGAATACTCAGACTGCTCTTTATTCTGGTTTGGGGGCTATGCAAGAGATTTGGCCTTTGCAGTTACTTCTTTAGGGTCCCATGTTTTAAAGAAGCTGCCAAATGTAATTTCTTCCCTAGAGCCCTTAGTCACTTGCCAGAACATTAGACCAGAACCTTTTTGCCAAAACCTTCTATTTAACCTGTCTGCATGAACTGCCTTAACCAACTTTTTTTTGTAATTTGGTGTAAAAACCCACCCATACAAAACAGGTTAGTTCTCCCATTCAGTCAGTGACCAGTCTGGTTCTGTCATATATTGGTGCTTCCGCTAAACATCCAGGGTAAGATAGAAGCAACCACTTGATACAGGAAAATTCCAAGACTTAAGAACTAAATGATGCAGTCTTTCTAAAAAAAAGTACAAAACTCCCTGCATGGATAGAGATGCCTTAAAAGACCTCCAGAGGGAGATCCTGTCTAATTTTTAGCATTTCAATTTCTTTGAACATCCATCTTAGGCATCATCAGTGCCACCACCAGCATCTTGCTACAGCCTGAATATTCACTCAGTCAGATCAGGAATTCAAAACCCAAAAATAAATAGAAAAGGAAACAAGGCCTGTGACAACCTTCAAATTCTATGGCAGTTTCCTTGCTCTTTTTAGACTGCTATTTAATCGTCCCCTGCCTGTAGTGCTTCTGTTTGCCTTAATCTATTTCTCTTTCTTTACCTGCTTACTGCTTGCACAAATTGTAAAAATATTATTTTCCATGTTGTCACATATGCCTGGAAAATTTAACTAATGCCCCAAACCATTTACTCACCACTGTTAGCAAACAGCCTAAACTGAAACAGTAGCATCTAATCTGTATTTGTGCTACCACAGGCACCACTAGAAATTTGAAGAAAAAAAAAATGCACTGGAGGGTACTGGCTCAGACTTCTTTCCATTATTTTTTGGTTCTTCCATCTTCTGGGATTTGTTTCCACAAGAAGATATTAATCTGCTGGCTGGTAACCCAGAAGTCCGCCTGACTGTGTTCTGCTGACAGAAATCAGACCTTCAAAAAGGCCAGACTGGGACAGAACAACTACTAAGTTTTAAACACTGGAGGACTGCCCCTTCATATTTACAGGCACATTTTCCCATTTATTTAACAAGCATCAGAATGATTCTGCTAATGTAGCTATAACCCATTTCTCACACCTTAGAGATAAGGGATATTGTGCAAGAAAGGCATCCAGTACTTCTACAGCTACACTCCTTATACACAATCCATCCAATAGTAAGAATATTTAAGAGAGTCACATAGTTCCCATGGAGAGCTGAGATCTTGTCAGATTCTATTCCAAATCTACTGAAAACAGAAGAGCTTTTGCCAAGTCAATTTTGGCAAGTGTTTCCAGCATTATCCTGTCTTACCAAACTGCATTTAGATTTTGCTGGACTTATTTACTTGTTCAGTATGCTCAGAAAAGTGGAACTATTTGTTGCTGTAGAATTTGGCTTACTTTGAAGACCTGAAACATTTAAAAGATGAATCAGAGACTAACTAACTTAGGAATTTGATCTGTTAACCTCAGCTCATAGCAATAGAGCATGCTCAGTATTAGAAGTAATCCATAGTGCAGCTACCTCGGGTCTGAGACCAGCCAACTCTCTGAACTCACAAATGACACTTTTAATGTCCTGTTTTTATATAGCCAAGTTCTATCCCTCTCAAAAATACCATCCAACACAAGCTGTAAGATGACGCTGACAATCCTCTTTAGGGGTCAAAACCATGTTTTACGAAAAAGAAAAAAAACCATCAGCATTCTTTGCTGACTGCATGGAGATGAATCCTCTGAAGGGTTGATTTCCAGAAGACATAAGCATCCAGTCTTTCTCTCTCTCTCAAACACAAAGGTACATCTCTTTAAGACACCTTAAGTTAAAGGCTGATCCCTTGCATGCTGTTGTCCACACCCTCACTCCCCACAGAGCTGGTCAGTGCTCTGCTGCCACCCTGTCACTGAGGCATGCAGGAATGCTTTTGATCAGATGCAGCAGAGGTACACTGGTGACATATTTTGCCTGACAGAGTCATGCTCTACTGCTCAACACTAAAAATGGACTGAAAATATTTAAGTATTTCAAAAATGTTATCTGTAGCACTTGTTTTCAAGCTTTTGGTACTGTTTCTCCCATCCTTGTCCATTCCACATTTTCAGCTTTGCTAGCTTGCTTTTTCTCTATTTTTTTTCTTTGCTAAGCCAGACATTTATTCTTCAAGTCTTCCTCTGTTCTCCCTCTTCGGACACTGCCCACTGCCTTACAACAGACAGCAACCCTGCCTTCCCTTTTCCAGCACAGAAGCTATGTAACAGGTTGTAGCCACGGTCCACCTATCCTCAAAGCACATACTGCCTTGAAAAAAAGTACAAAATACCACTAAGGCTTATATAATGTCACTTTTCTAACTCCTCACTGTTTTAAATTCAGCCTGGAGGATATATAAACATACCCTACACTTCTGGTTTCTAAATGTGTACATGTATGGAATTTGGTTGCATTCAAGGTGAACAGTACCACCTTGCCCCCTAACAGATTCAAGCAACCTACCAGATGACCCGTTCCCATCTTCATTGTACCTTTCCAATATTTAATTTACTCGCAAGCTAACAGGAATATCTGACGATTTCTCTAGAGAAAAAAAAAGCAACAAATCAAGAGAAAATAAACAATCAAAGCTTATCACTCTCCAGCCCAGGGAAACATAACACTCAGTGACTATTATTCATCTATAGTTTTAAATCTGTTCACTAGATACATCACAGCTAGACTTTTTACTATTTCAATGTTTTTCTATCAGGACGTTTGGGCTATATCCAGTATCATGGAATATATCACAAAAGCTACTGTCTGTAGGAGGCTATCAATCTGCCTGACTTAATATGAAATAAAATAAAAAGATAATGTAACAAGTGAGTTCCATTTCCTGGTAGGATCTACTGAATTCATCTACTTTGGTCCCTGTCCTAAGTCAGTATTTCTGTCCAAAACCATGTCTAACTGACAGTCTATAGTCATAAACTCTACTCACCCAGTTAAGTCCTGGCACAATTTATTTTCCATCTGTAATCTGCAGTACACTTATTTTAGATTAGGAATCCACAGAGTTTTTCATATTACTCTTCTCCAATTCCTTCATACAAGTTATTGGCATCTTCTAAGCTATGTCCCATTTTAATAGCTATTGTTAAACATCCTCCTGGTCTGCTAAAGTTGAAAGAATGCCATCAACATTTGTATCTGACTATGCCCCAGCTTTTTAATCACAAGTGTGGCAGCTCTATACAGAGTATTGTCTTTAAGCACTATGTAATTTTGACTTCTATCTGATCATGAGCATCAACATTAAAATCCTTTTGTGCTTAATAAAAATCTTTCTTTCTTTCTCTGACTGTCCAGCTGTCCTCCCTCCATCCATGATATTTTCTTACTAATTTTATACATTGCTTCATTATCTGCTAATTTATATTCATGGAATAAAAGCTGACAGACATCTATTTAGGGATTTCTTGTGGTAGGAAGAAGGGAAAGAATATTTTTAAGCACCGTTTCCACCTCTATTCTCAGACATTTTATCTTTGCTATCTCCCTTGATTGTGGATTCTTCCATGACTAGTAAGATTTTTGTAAGCCATTCAAAAGTGCTACACTTTCAGTTCATACTTCATCTTTCCCCGTGTGTTGTTCAAAAGCTTTCTACCTTTTGAATTTCTTCCTTTGAGGAAAAAATATTGAATTCATCTGACTACAAATGGACTTCTATAAGCAAAGGTATGTACACCTGAGGTAATTATCCCAGACTGCCTTTGAAGCTAAAGGAGAGAAACAAGCAGGGCAACTGGGGACAAGTCATCCCATTCCTAAATACTTACCTAAATAAAATATATAAAATTGTCATGTAAAAGAGCCTCTCCTTATTCAATAATGGAAGCCTAGAACAGTGCAGCTCACATATATTTAACTACAGCACAGTTGTAGCAAATTCATCATTCTGAATGCTTATCATAGGTACTTCCTACCAATTTTTATGAACAATTAGAATCCCACAGAGTATTCAAAGGTAATGATAACCCCACTAACCCACCGTGGAACAGAGAAAATACGTTTCCAGTGGATTTCCACCTTAAGACACGACCACATCTATTTTTGGAATGTTAATGATTCCTATTAGTTTCTTAGTGAAGAAGCTTAAGTATTCATAAAATAAACATTTCTGAGCCAGTTCGCTGATTCACAGGTAGCTGTATTGACCTGTCAATGGCTGCCACCTTTGCTCAGAACTGTACATCTGCAGGGTCATAGCCCTGAGCCTCATCCAACAAGCTCTGCAGAACAAATACAGCCATCTCCAGTAAGTCTGACCTGTGTCTTTCAAGTATTTCTGAATATGCTTCTGTACATGTAAGTTTCTCTAAGAAGAGCTGAAGAAGGTTTAGCAGACAGCACATGGTCCCAACTCTGCAGAGCCATGTGAGTGTTGCTTTATATGCTTTTCCCTCTGCTCCTAAGTGGGTCTTGCCCTTGCCTTGCCCTAGGACCTAAGCCAGTTTCTCTGCTTTCTATGCTTTCCATGCATTACATAGAAGTTCCAATTACTGGCTGGAGTGTCTTAAGGAACATCAGTACTCAAACAAAAGACCAAAACTCCTCATAGCAGGTATGATTTCAAGGAGATAGCAAGCAAATATGTCTCACATAGGCTTTCTGCCATTTCATCACTGTATAGTCTAAGCTATCAAAACCCCCTCTGTATGTTTTGAAAACATTTTAGGATGTTGATTACAAACAACTTTAGTTAGAGAATTAATCAGTGCTATAAATCCCAGAATCATATCAGATATCTAGAAAGGCTTTAAGGTTACGTAACTTTTAACAATCAAAATAGAGGAACTTCACAGATCATTCTAGTCTCTATAAATTAAATTGCTGAGACATTAATAAGATTCTTGCTCTAAAGGAACAGCAGCATTTGTACTTAATACAGGTAGACTAAGTATTCAGCTGCTTCATTTTTTCAAACCACTAATTTCTGAGCAAGAGCTTCAGATAAGCACACATTCTATTGAATTATGTCATCAACTACAGGCAGAATGCTAGCAACTAATTGTATTAAGAAATTCTAGAACACAAGGCTGGTTTACTCCATATAGCATGTGCATCTAGGCAATGGGTGGGGAAAAAACCCAAGCCATTTGCACAGCCTCCTCTGCCTCTTTCTTCTCTTTCTTCCCTGATACAGGTGCATGTATGTGTGTATACACATATGTACACACACACTAATAATAATACAAGGCAGAGTATGTCAGCTTTGTATAGTGGAACTTCTTAATACAAGTAGTTTCAAGCATACATATATTAAAAAAATATATAAAGGAACATTAAGGATATACAAGTTGTTATGCAGAATGGTGAAAATCTTTCTGGAGGAAGTAAAATGTTGTCATTGTTGCATACAGAATAAAGCAGACAGCTTCCCCAGAAATAGCAGAACGCATCACAAATGCGGCTATCAACTCTGCAAAGTCAACACTGCAATATGAAAATATTAATCCTATTTTCCAAGTACACAGAAGGTGAGGAGGGCAAGGGGAAAAAAGAGTACTATAAACATTACTGTAAGAACATCTCTTAAAAGCCTAGGGCCTTCAGCAGAATTCACAAACTCTTCCCAAAGCTTTTACTACAATAAAGTAGTTAAAAAGGTTGTTGACTGATTGACCTTTTATTTCTGAGACCAAGGAAAAAGGTTTGAAAAGGATTGAAAAAATTCAGGTCCATAATGGAGAATAATAGCATTACAGAACAACTGGATGTGGGAGTTATTTCATGTACAGGCTGTGATGAAGACAAAAGCAAGCAGTTTAAGTTGCATCTAATGAATAAAGGTGAGTCAAGGAAAGGCAAAGAGATGAGTGATATGGTGAAAGCAAAGAGACAAGAGATCTCTGCACAGCATCCTGGAGAGCTAAAAGCAAATCCTCTGTCCTTACACAAGAAGAGTTACAAAAGGAGTGCAATGAAGGAGACAGAATGGCTCAGAGCTCCTCCAGGTCAATGCTCAAAGACCTACTACTGACTGAAATACACCTGCATGCCCAAAGGAGATTGCAAAAACCTGCTCTGAGCAATATCACTCTCTTCTACTGGTAGTCTTGCCACGCTACAGGCAGAAGTTCTTGAATTAATTTTCTACGCTCTGCACTATGAAAGAAGGTATGTATTTAATCAAAGGATGTACAAGGAAGAGGGGAAGAAAAAAATATTTCAGCAACAGAAGACAAAGTTACAGAAAGTATTTCCAATTTATCCACAAGATAAATCCAAGTGCCAATTACAGGAAGCCTGAACTGGAGGAAAATGCTGGCTATCCATATTAAATTAAGAGATGTATTGTTAAATAAAAGCAGCTATGTTGACATCCACAGCTAAAAAGATGCCTCAAGCTATCATCTGGAAAAACACTATGTCACTGCATGGCACGTGGCTTCCTTCCCATATCCTTTGTTCATTTATTTGTTTCATAATAACTATTTGAATCTTTAGGAAAAAACCAAAACAGCCTGTATCTGTCAATAGAACAAAAAAATGGCATTCATGCATCTTGGTCTATAAATTACTGCTCAAAGAGAAAAAAAGTTACATCCAAATTCAACTCAATTTACTTCAATGCAAAAGAATCATCCTTTCTAATTCAGATCTTTTTAGTGATACAGGATTAGTTCATCTTCTTTTATGCCATTTCTAAACAACACAAGCACATTGTTGAATGCCTATTTCACATATAATTAACAAAGAGAACTCCTCAAGAAACAGGGCGATCAAGCACTCACTTTTCAAGCAGAGTTGAAGCACATATCTGAACAATATACAGTTCTGCGTGCAGCTTGAGCAGGAACAGCAGCTCAGTTCTGAAAGCTTTCCATTCACATCATCACCTGTATTTCTTCATAACAAATGCATATGTAGGCAGATGGATTGGGCTGTTTCCAACAATTGCCCTGTCATTTTAAAGATGATTTCCATGAACAGCATGCAGATGCAAACAGCACCAGTTGAGTTTCCCCTTTTACTTCCCTCCTTTTTGGTTGGCAGACACAGCTTCTGCTGAGTCACAACAAAGACCCCTCAGACAAGACTTGTTCTTTTCTTTCTAACAGGGCTGGGGAGCAAAGAAGCTTTTTAAGAATACATTGTTAATTCCATAGATGGGGGAAGAGGGCTTGGCTTGACCTACCCAAATCTGAAAGCCAGGGCCTGAAACCGACACCCTACCTCTTCAGGGAGATGGTGACCTCAACAAGTACCAAGACAACATACACCAATACTTAAAGTAAGACAAAGCTAGCAGCCAGCTGCTATTTCAGACAGAAAATAAGGACCAGTGCTCTAACTCTCTTGTATTGGGTTTGCATGGCCAGGTTTTGGTAGTAGAGGAGACTACAAGGGTGGGTTCTGTGAGAAGCTGCCAGAGGCTTTCCCCATGGCTGGCAGAGCCAATGACAGCCAGCTGTAAGATGGACCTGCTGCTGGCCAAGACTGAGCCAGTCTGAAAAGGTAGTAGTCTCCCATGATAAAAAGGAAAAGAAGTTATTGTGCAAAAACAATTTGGCTCAAAGAAGAGAGGAGTGAGAATATGTGAGACGAACACTACGCAAACACCAAAGTAAGAGGAGGAGGAGAGGGAGGAGGTGCTCTTGGCACTGGAGCAGAGATTCTGCTGCACTCTATGGGGATGCAGAGAACCACCTGCAGCCCATGGAGGAGACCCACACCTGAGCAGGTGGAAGCCCAGAAGATGCTGTGACCCTGCTGGAAGTTTGTGCTGGAGCAGGGTCCTGGCAGGGACCAACAGACCCATGGAGAGAGGAGCCCATGCTGGAGCAGATTTCCTGGTAGGACTTGTGACCCTGTGGGGGATCCACACTGGATCAAGCTGTGCCTGAAGGATGGCACCATGTGGAAGAGTGACCCATGTTGAAGCAGTTCATGAAGAACTTAAGTCTATAGGAAGGATTCATATTGGAGAAGCTCCTGGAGAATCCCACACTTCAGCAGGGGAAAGACTCTTCTCCCTGATCACCATCAAGAACAACCTGTGATGAACTGATCATAGCCACCATTCTCCATTTTCCTTTGCCACTGTGGGGAAGGAGGTACAGCCTGGGAAGGATGGAGGAGTGGGGAAAAAGTGTTTTTAAGCTTTGTTCTACTTCTTATTATTCTACTCTAATTCTGAACAGTAATAAATTCAACTAATATCCCCAAGTTAAGTCTGTTTTGCCTGTGACAATATTTGGCAAGTGATCTCTTTCTGTCTTTACTTCAACTCGTGAACCTTTTATTTTCCTTCCCCATCCAGTTGTGGAAGGCAGTGGCTTTCATGGGTGCCTGGCATCCAGCCAGGGTCAAACCACCTTAAATTCTTCTGAAGTTTAGCCCTAGCAGTTTTTAAGGGGTATTTGGCAGAAGAGCAGGTTAGGTGTTTGAACTGCTTTTTATGAAGAAAACTCATCTGCATGTAGTGTGATTAGAGGCTGAAGAAAACAGTCCCAACATATTACTACACTTTCCAAGAGGAAACACGCTGAACTTTGAGACGGTACGTAATTCAGGAAGAAGAGTAATAGAATGGGTATTGAAAGAATTTCCTGCCAAAGCACAAATATTATCAATATGTAAATCTTCACAGGAGGTACTTAATGCTTTTGATATTAAATACTCTGCCTATGCAAGTCTTTTCCTATTGCTCAATCCTCTTCAAAACTATTGCGAAGCTTTCCAGATGAGGAGATTATGTCAAGAATCCTCTGCCTAGATGGCATTTCTCAAGTGCAGTCAAGTCTCATAAATTTCATTACAAGTTCACTTAGGAAGTTCTTGTGGTTGTCAATAAAGCCAGTTTTAAGCCCAGAAAGACTCTCCTAAGCACTTGTCATTTGTTAAACCACAAGTCTGTTCATTACTGTTCTATTTTGTCAGCAGTAACACCCACCTCTATCTTTCACAAATATAACCTGTTGCCCATAATTCCCACTTTTCTTCCGCCATAAATACAAAAAATTCAGCTAATTCTACAACCCATGTAAGCCATACCCTGAACAGCTACCTTGGCCCTGAATTAAATTTGCAATTATTTTAAGTCAAACGCTGTATTTGTTGAATTTTCTTTTTCTGAGTTCACTACAAGCTTTTCAGAATGACTCAGATCTGCAAGAGAACGCTTTTGGAAACCTCTGCCCATTTCACCTGCTCCATCTGCAGAGAAAAAAATCATCAACCTAAAATCACAACTTCATCAGTGTCTCTTCTAATTTCAAATCCATATCCTATCCAACTAAACCATCATCCTTCAAGATATTTACAGCCAAATAAAGAACTGGCTAAGAAAATATGTCTTCTGTCTTCCTACATTTTAATTAGCAAGCAACTCAAAGCCACTAAAAACAGGGAGAGCCCATCCCTCTGCCCTCCTCCTCTCAGTCTTCACATGTGACCCCCACCCACATCATTTAAATTCCACTTCGATGCCACTTGTCTTGAATCAGACTCTAAATCCTTTCTAGGAGACCTCATATCCTACCATGAACAAGAAGAGTGCAAGATGATGTACAGTGCTAATCCTAACAGGACCTTCAAGAATCACTGAAATACAATATAGTTTGAACCTGACAAGTATACGAATCTTCTCTGAATGCTATTTGCAAAACACAGATTAGTGAAGTTTCTCAGATACAAAATATGGGGAGGTTGATATTGCAGATACTGTTTTATCTACCTATATGACAATATTTTTTAAGAACGCTGACCAGGACATTAACTCAAAAATTGCAAAAAAAGTCACAAAGTCTGGAAAGTCTTAGGGTATCTGTATCTTATGTAAAATGTAAAGGGACATATTCATGTTCAGATTATGTCCTCTCAGACTTTTATACAAACATGCACACAAACATATTAGAGAAAAAAGGACATTGACAACAAGAAAAAAAGCAATTAACAACAAAACTTACTTTACCAAAAGCATAGATACTTAACACATTTACCAAGAAGATTCATATCTTCTCTACATTCTCTCAAGAAGGAATTCACTGGTGCTTTCAGCATCAACTTACATCAGTTATGTGCTACAACCTCACTGCTCTTTTTCTGGTATGACAGCAATCACCCATAAGTAGTGTCCCAATCATATAAATTGTTCTCTGTGTCTTATGGTCATTATTTTAGCAACAGGGTCCACTCACGTATAATGAGCTGGCAGGACTGGAATCTTGAAATTGCCTCAATTGTCTTCTAGAAAAGTATGAATCAACTTTTAGCACTTCCTCTCTCTTTTTTTTTTTTTTTTTTTTTGTGGGTGTGTGTGTGGGGGTGGGGGAAGGGGG
>VWYP01012393.1:346915-357747 GCA_013400435.1 Pycnonotus jocosus
GTTTTTTTTTTTTTTTTTTTGTGTGTGTGTGTGTGTGTGTGTGTGGCAAGGGATGGTGAAAGGGAAGATCACTGAACCTCAAACAGTAGAGATGCTATGATACCTCAGAGGTAAACCCAGACATATGAAATCTCTCTGACCTCCCCATCATTTTTCAGAGTTGGGCCTCTTCCAGGAAAAATAAATTTTTAATACTTCTCCCCCTCCCCCCAGTTTTGCTTATTGGTGAATTTCTAGTTTCCAGAAGTCTTTTAAGTGATTATTTCCTAAAAGGCCTAGGATTTCAAATTCTAAGTGAATCACTGGACAGATGATAAAGATGTGAAATAATCCTGTGAAAACTTTCCAGCAGAGTCTAAAAACAAAGCCAAGCAACCTGTACAAACAAACAACTCTAAAAACTTAAAATGGAGTTTGCAGTTAAAAATATAAACTGATTCCATTTTTGATTTTTCAGACAGAGACTGGATCATTTCTAGATATTAAGACACAGACATCACAAGAAAGATTAAGCAGCATGTAGACAAGTTTGGCCTAATTCATTTGCCTGTGATAAATGAAATAAAAGTCTCAAACAGACAGCTATGTTTTAGGTGTCAAACATTTCTTGACGTCTGTGGCAGTTGGCAGCTGCAAACATCCGACTGAAAGCCCCATCTGCTGCTTCACAGCTTCCAGTCGAGGATGTTTACAGTCGCTCACTGTCAACAGCAATACACATTCCTTGGCTGTTTATTTTATATTATTAGCACGCAGAAGCCTCCAAGCAGGTTAGTTAAGATCACTACAACTTCTGTTGCTGTGTTGCTGCCTGCAGATGTACACTGGACTGTTTTTATAGTATTTACTAATGAAATAATGTACAACTTCCACAGGAACATTTGCAAACAGCTAGGCATATTTTCTATTCAAGCATTACAATTCTAGTATTACATTGCCTGTTTTACACCCAGTAAGGATTAAATAAAGACGTACAAAAAGAGCAACTTGCTTCCACTGTTGTATTTGTTTTTGTTCTCCAAGAGACTTGACCAATCCTGTCACATTCATACAAAAACTGCATTACTCTACAACAAAGTTCACTTATCAGCACAGCAACTAAAAATAGTAACCAGCACAAAAACAGAACCAAACCCTTCCTAAGGGTATTTCACTAAAGCATCTGGGATGGCTTCCTTCCCCTCAGAAAAGTGGGTGCAAGGAAATTATATTATATTAGAAGTTAGCTTATGGAGTATTTGCTTCTAAAAAAACCTGTGGATAAAACCCCACCACCCAGCCCACAGGGGACTGTGGGGAAGAGGAAAGAAGTTGTATAGCAAGCTCTGCAAAGGCTTCAATAAAGTTCAAGATTTCTACAAATTATCTGAGCTAACCAGTTGCTGCTACTCTTCACACAGAGTTGGCAGAATGGCATTTCTCACCAAATGAAAAAGCCAAAAAGATTTGGCATAACAACATCTCAGTTGTACAGTTCTGCTAGGTTTTTCTGTTCTATCCCCCCTTTCCTTATTAAGTTAATGATGGGTAAAATTAAAGATTAATCACTCAACTATTTTTCTGAAGTCATATGAAACCGCAGCAGGCAAGCAGAGTGATTATATCACTCTAATTATAAGGTGTTTTTCCTTGAAAGTTTCTTACCCCCAAATGAAATTACTACACTGTAAACCAAGTAGGTTATTGAAAGACTGTAGCTGGAATGCAGAAGCCTGTGGCATATTTACTCAAACTGGTAAGTGTGAAGGATCTTTATAAGTCACTTTTAAAACTCAGGGTTATATTTTCTATACTAAGGTTAAGAAAATTAATCTTTCAGGCAGCAGGTAAAAACAAGCAGAATTATGCAAGGGTCTTTCCCTTTATTCAATATAAACTTTGAGCTACTAAATCTTCCTAGGGAATCACATTTTCTCAATGGGTCAAGTCACTAAGGAAACAAAGCAAACTTTATCAGTGCTGCACAACTCTACATTCCAGGAATTCCTAGCACTTGGCATCTATATACCACAGCAGAGCCACAGGATCCACTCACCCTCTCCTTAGGAGAGCTATCATGACAAGCTATGAAATTCTCAGTGAGGTCCCCAACTTTGTGAAAAGTTGGCAATATGAGGAGGTAATGGCCTTTCCTGGGTGAGATCTACTGAAGAACAGGACAGTAAGAAAATATATTTATTATAACTTTGGGAAAAAAAGGAAAAGAGCTCCTCTCTTGGCAAGTTCCATCTTCTTTATCACAAGCCAGCTAAGAAATACACTTAAATCACCTTGTAAAACAATATGCATAGATAGTAACCAAAAAAAACCCCCAAAAACCAACAAAACAAAACACCCTCAAATGCAAAACACTGATTGCACAATGGAAGTATTTCAGCCTAATTACACCTACTCATGACACTAAAATTATAATTTCATTTGTAAATATACTGGCCTAATAGCTACACCTTAAAGGGGGAAAATACAGGAAGGTTATAAAATGGAACTAATTAGATGAAGGACATTGTATCAGCAATGATATGCAATCCCACTCCATATATGGCTACTTTTCCATTTTAAAACCACAAACAGATTATATCTGCATGAAAGTCAAAAGAAGGTCAATCTAAAACTGTGAGGCACTTTGTCACACAGTATGGACTGTTATGTAGAAGAAGGCAATGAGTAGTCTTTACCACTCTGATATTTCATTTGTAAAGTGTTTAGTAAGAAAGTGGTAGGTTTAGTAAGAAAGACGTGTTTAGCAAGAAGGCGTCCAAGACTCAAATAGCAATTAACAGGGCTTGATACATACTGATCTTGATAAGGTGGAACATACCTGAACAGGTAAAATACAGGTAAGACAAAAGGAACAACATTTGAATTTTTCAATGTCTTCAGGAATTTATAGCTCATGTCCCAGAAGCAGAAAGGGATAAACTGGTAGCATGTAAGCCCTGTTCTATGAAAAGAAAAGCTTTCCACTGCTTTCCTCTCATTCTCCTGAAATTTCTATGTCACATAAATGGATTACTGGTGACAAAGAAAGAACTACAAAAACAAACAAACAAAGCAACTAAACCAAAACTGGCCAAGTGCTCCTAGAATTCAGGGCCTCTACCCTTTCTGTTACCTTCCATATAGACGAGGTGATAGGGTAACTCAGACAGGTAAATTAGTTTTTAATCATATGAGATTAACACTGGACTATCAACAGATGAAAATGCAAATTAAAAGCTACACAGAATTAGCAAAAAAATTAACTTGTGGCAATTATTTCCTAAGTTGCTTTATAGTTTACATTTTCAAATTTGCTTGTCAAAAACTTTAAGATCATCATTAAATATGGGAAAATATTATTCCTCCTCTTCCTGTCACTGACAGGACAGGAAGATTAAGCACATATTACTTATATGAACTCAAGTTCACAGCTGTTATGATACAGCATGAGTATCTCCAACTGTTGCAGATGAATCCAACTCTCTCAACTGCATTTTAGCTCTAAAATGCCTGAAGCAGCAGGCTCCTCCTGCACTAAGCAGGCAGTTGCACACAAGCAGTTGAAATTACACACAAAACATGGAAACATTTGGGAATGAGATGTCAAAATTCTTGGAAAAAATCATTAACAACATATAGTGCCTAGTCTTCTTGAGCCTCTTCCCAAAATTCTCTCCCCAATGTCTCATCATTAAAGACTTTAATCAGCTTCTAATCCACCCAAGTGAATGAATACTACAGTGCATTTCACTAGCAATATATCTGGTGAAAAAAGCCCAAGAATTTACCTCTCGGATATCAGCGGAACCTACTTCAGTCCCCTTCATAAGAGATACACACACCACCGGAGAGAATCACATTCTTCATCCACCAAAGACTGCTCCTCAGATTTCCAGGAATCTGTATCACATACATGAACAGAAGTTATTGTAATTCCAGAAGTTCAGCAGTTCATATCACATAGTTCTCATTATTAGGACTGTCTGCAAGAAGTCAGATAGCTTTTAACAACCATTATTACAACTGTGTCCTTTTCTGGTACTGTCATTTAAAACTTAGAATGTGTTTAAAGTGACACGTTACTCCTGAATGCAGCTGTCTCTCAATTCGTGCAGATAAAGGTTAACTGCTAAGGCAGCATAAGTATTCAGAAACAAGACTGAAGAATTTAAATTTCCCATCAGAGGAGTCATAATGATTTCTCTTTTATTATATTAAGAAACATACAGATTACACAACCAAAACCAACCACATAATCAATCTCAATTTTAACATCATTTCAGAAAAGCAAAATACCCAGAGCCTTTAAGATGGAGAAGAATTTATTCACGCAATCATTCTAGAGTAAGAAGGACATAGAGAACTCCCGTGAAGATGGATGAGCAAACAGATACACAAGACAGAATGACAATATTAGGCAAAACCCAAAGAAACAGAGATTGAGAAGAGCATAGAAAAAACAAAATAAGGAGAACTAGAGTAAACCAACCTAAAGCGGAGGGATAATACACACATGACAGTTCTGAAATCTAAGTCATGAGCACACAAAAAAAGCAAAAGAAGTGCAGGACAAGCACTTATTAACTGAAATATACATACTCAAAACATTATTTATCAGTTTGCACTCCTGACACCTTTTGAAGGTACTTGAACCCATTCTGGATGTGCCACATAAAACAAAGATGCCTCTGATAAACACATCTCCGCCAACCAGCTGCAGCAACAAGTGAAAGCTAAATAGGAGTATGAGCCTAATTTATCCTATGTTATAGCATCAGTGAACAGTACAGTGTTGTTTACTCCTCTCCATTTCAGTGTCATGAGGGAATTGCTGTGAAGCCTGCAAACCTTCAGTAGTGGCCAGAAAGGCACATGCAACAGGTTCAACTCTTCTTTGGTATCAGCTGGCAGAAGTGGGCAACACACAGGTGGTTCAAAGCATTTGTCTCCTTGACAGGAGAGCCAAGAGCTGTGCAAGTTGCTGTTCCATGAGCGATGCAGCATCCAGCCTGAAACTGCACTTAACCATCCATTGCTGTGTCACCTCCCAGTGCAGAACCACTGAGTTTGTGCCTTCCCATGTCAGATAAATACTAAGACCACATATTTGGTCTAATACACGCTCGTATATATTTCTGGTCTAATATATGCACTTTATTCTTGTGCTGACCATGTACTGGGTCAGCACAAGATTAAAGAGCGCGTATTAGAACAGAAAACAGTCTCCAATAGTAGTAACTTCTCATAGTTTCATGGGGGAAGCATTGTCCAAGGGAGCATAACATAATAGATCCCAAGCTTAGCAAAGAACATTTACTTAGCTTTAACAGTGTGTACAAAATACCTATAGCATTTACAAATCATTCAGCTGCACTGTCCACTTCAAAGGCAAAATACAGCTGCAGTGATAAGCATCTGGCACAGGGGACACATTACAGTTATGGCACATACCTGAGATCCCTGCACACAGGAGCAGACATACGTTGGGCTGACCAGAATCATGTTCAAACACCAAATTCTGCCCCAACATCCTCCAAGAACTTCTAGAACACTTTCATCCTGTATTTTGCAAACTGTCTCGTAACTCACATTTCTTATTCTGTTTATTCGGGACATGTAATTTGTACTGAAGTCACATCCCTGGGGAACAATTTTATACCCTTCTGTACTCTTGAGAAAAGCAGGGACTTTAACATCGATCCAGCCCAGTGACTCACATCTCACATGCTGCAAGTTTACCCTCATATTTCCAATTTCAGAGTCAGGTTGTTAATGCAGGAATCATTTCTGCTTGCCTATAGGTAGGATACTACACCCATCCCAGATTCCCTGCAAATACAGGGAAGGCCAGTTTTTACATCCCATCACTCCCTTCCTCATTTAGAGCTCAAACTGGAACATAAAGATTCTCAAAATAATTAGCACAATCATAATGTTAGTCCTAAATCTCCAGCAGATCAAAACAAATACAGCCTCTGACCACAACACTATTGCAACTTGATGTGCTCCACAGTGAACTGCACAAGCCCCAGATGTTGCAGAAGAGTCTGCAAGGCTTCAGTTTACACATCCTTACCCATGAGGTTGTGCAATGCATTGATTACTCTTGACCCAGAGGTACTTGAACATTACCAGAAATTAGTTCTAGATGAAAGAGAACTACTGGGTACTACATGAAACAAAACATCTACTAAAAATGTGCAGAAAGCAACTTTATTAAGAACAGTATTTTCTAAAGTAATTTAGAAAATGCTTGTTTATTCATAGCACTACACAAGAAAAACGTAGCAGCAACATTTAAAGAACAAAACTAGAGCTCATGTGCAGCAAATGCACTAACTTTTGCACACATACTGACTGGGGCAATATATCTACTCAAGTCCCATTCTTCATTTATTTCCAACACCCTCCCCTTTTCTTGGGTGTGACCAGGCTTATGAAATAAGGGAACAGAATGAGGCTGAACATCAGTAGTTAAAACACTTGCTTGTTCCCACAGTTTGAAATTAAACGTTCTGACTTGTCAGATAAAATGGTGACATCATACTGACAGGGCCCTGAATCTGAATCTTGTTAATGTTAACCTGTATCCTCATCACTGTGAAAAGGTCTTTCCTCCCAACTCTTCAGAAGCAGAAGTTACAAGAGACTAAAAAGCACATGACAAAAAAAGCTCGCCAAGTTAAAAGAGAGGGACAATTCAGACCTACAAAGCAAGGAGAAAGCATTAGACTGACCAGTGAAGCAGGAGAAGAGAGGGCTTACCAGCATAAATACCCTAGCTAAGACACTGAAGAAGCTCCAAAGAGCTCAAAAGACTACTACACAGCAAGCAACACTGACATGCCAAAGAACGCACACACTACCAAGTTCTGCAAGAGGAGAATGCAGAGTGAGCCCTTCTGGAACAGCTAAAATAGAGCTGCATGTGAGAAATGACAGGTAGGAGGAGGGCACAAAGTGAGAAGAAACCTCTACTGATTAACTTCAGGCATTGGGAACTTAGAATTATCCTTCTTCTTCACCTTCACCCCAAGGTTTTCAGTATAAATCAAAAAGAGCTACTCCGAATGCTGCCCCCACACAGCTTTCTACAGAGGCAAACAGGTCGTGTAACTGCATTTTACTCCTGATAGCACAAGTAACTGCCCAGAGATTACGGAAAAGGAACAGAAAAAGAAACAGGACACATATGAAACCTTTTTCTATTAAAAAACCCCCACTTTTCTGATAGTCGATAGTGAGGAAAATCCTTGGTGGATAAATATAGACTTAGTAGTCAGTTGAAAATTAGAACTATGAGTAGTACATCTCTTGACAGCTCCAAGAACAGCTCTCAGTTGCTTAGACTCATAGAAAGTTTATAATCAACTTGCTGCAAATGCTTTAATTTAGAACATGTGTCACTTAGGAAAAACACTAAAGCAAGACCTGACTTTATTTTTCAAATGTCTCAACAACTGGTCCCCTTGGGATTATGTCAGGCATGTCACATTAGGATGGCTTGGGCTCACCTTGACCGGCAAGTATGTTATAATGCAACTAATCCTGTCTATGTATGCACTCTAACATATGCTTCTAAAATTTCAAATGGTTACAGAGGAAAAGCATCTGTGGATCTAACAGTGATCAAGAACATATTATCATGTGTTTTATTCAGCATGGAGTGTCATAGACAGAAGCAGAATATTTCTTACAGAATAATGTAAAACTTATTTTATACACACCTGAACTTAGAAGGGGAAACTTTTCTGCACAAAAATCTATTTGCCGTGGTAGGCTGCTATTGTAAAAGGTATATTTATATAGTAAAAGTTTTTCGTACAAAGGACTACATGTGCAAATGGCTGAGTTAATAAACTGGAGTTGAGAATGAGCTTTTCCTGTTCCTGTTAATTTACGGCCCAGTGCTACATTCCTTTCAGGCAATGCCATAATCTTCAGAGAATGACTTCACATTATCTTCCTCAGAGTAATCTAGGAATGCAGATAGAAAGAACATAAACCATCACCTTCATAAGACTCTCCCTCTTAACCCTCAAGGGTTTAGGTGCCTGATAAAGTTTTAGATATTATTAAAACTTTAAACATCCGTTCTTGGCTGCTACTACCCTCCAAGCACACAGCTTCCTGCCAGTGGGTACTTGTACCAACACTGAGGCCTTCATAACACTGTCTGAAACAATACTGCACGTCCAAATCACCACGTGACTCTCAAACCCCCTGCTCACCCTCTCACTCCTCAACTGCTGAGGTGCAAGAATGTGCAACTTCCAGATCTGTCCTTTACTCCAACAATAAAATAAGGAGTTCGGGAATACACCAGCTGCACCAGAAACCTTTTAGTACAATACAAACACTAGGACAAGAAAAGTTCAGGTTTAAATCCCCCTCTAGGCCTGTCTCAGCCACAAGTCAAAACTTGGTTTTCACTCCCCCACTTGAATGCCTGTGCCCACGTGGTGATGCCGTCCAGACTTTGACCACTGCTTTCAACAGAAGAGGCTCAGTCCAGCAGCACCTGCCACCCAGGAGAGCCACCTCATTCAAATCACTCCTCCAAATCAGTAAGATGACCCTTTTGCAAAAGGGGACCCTGCTCAGACATCTCATTCCAGGGCAGTGATTGCAACTGCAAATAACAAATGGATTGACACTTTCACCTAGCTAGACCCAAGACTTAAGCCTCTATAAAAGCTAAGCTGCAGAGCAGATCTCTCTCTACATGTCCTGCTGGTCTCTCAGGCAGTGACCATTGTCCTCTGAGGTGACGGAGGACACCTTGCTAGGCCTCTTCCTGCAAGACAGAGCTGGTGCCAACGCTGGGCTACAGGCATCAGGGCAGCTGCAGGTCAGGCTGTAGGGAACTGCACACTCCAGCCCTTAAGCTACCCTGGATGTTTTGCCTCTTCCTTCTGTCAATTGTACAGAAAGTACAGACATGCTCTTGGCACATTTATCTTCACTCAGCTTTCTAAAGAATCAGTGAAATGAATCACACGTGGTACTTGTATCTATTCTACTAAAATAAATAAAACTCAACCACAGGATCACTTTCTAGTATTCAAAGCTCTCGTGTGCTGGTGGACACAGCCCTGACAAAAATACTTGTTCAAATGATAACCCTTCCCTCTGTGGGCTTTAACAGCTCCTGACCCAACATGGTGTCAAGGTGGTTACGTGGCTGCACATACACCTTGAACATCACATCTGTCTTCACAGTTAGGGGAAGGGGATTGCAGTACAAAAGCAGCATCGACAAAATAGCTTAGAAAACTACAACAGCAATGCCTCTAACTTTGTAAGCAGATTTATGACTAAGAGCTATTAATTAGTTTTCAATGGTAACAGCAAAGAGCTAATGATGTATTAGGAATCACTTACACTGCATTTAACACTTAGCATTTCCCTCATTTCTCATGAGGCAGCAGACAGACTTACAAATTCACGATATGACACAAGAGGTCTCGACACATGAAAACTATTACCAACTATATTAACCTCATAAGGAAATCTATCCAGAAAGTGAACGTAGTAAAAATTAATCTTTACCCAGATCTTTTGACAGTGAGCTCATAATTAATGCTTCCATTCCCTGTATCTGTATGAGTTTGAGTTACAACAAAGCTATGCACAACAGCCATAAAAAGGTAGCATGCATATTAACATGAGTATATTAGGTTTGACTTTGGGAGCCAAGTTTTTGAGGGCAAGAGGGGAGTTATCTTCTGCAATCAACCCTTTTAAACTCAGCCCTCTCCATTCAAACAACTAGCATATAGAAGAGTTTAAAACATAAAAAGCAAAGTCACCTATTGTGTTTTGAATCAAAGTAGATACAGAAGTAACCTTCAAGGTTACCTTGCCCTGTGTGCGGCCTCAGGAAGGAAAAAACCACAGTTTCAGCAAAGGAATTTCTTCCCTGGCTGGAGGCCACACCCGCCACAACAACTGATGGCAGGAAAGCATTTGGATTCACAACTCTACCCGTAGCACCCAGCCGGAGGCGAAGGCAAAACTTTCTCATTTTCGGAGAAGAAAAGAAACTCTTGCTCAATAAGTAGCAATTATGCTGCAGAATTTATATGCTGAGCACGGCTGAATGTACGAGCACCAGATCAGTCAACCATAGCTTTAGTGCTTTGAGTATGATTAACAGAATGAACTTTCAAAGGTCAATTAAATGTCAACACATTTTAAAGAGATATTCTTCTTAAGCTGGGGCAATGTGTAACAGTACCTTCCAGAGCTGCTGTACACTTTCACCTTAAAATTTTACCCATCTTATACTTACATGTGCAGGTGTAAAGATGATAACTAATTAACCTTTGATAGAAAATAATGGCTATTTACGCTTCTGGCTTTTCTATCACTAAGCTGTCTTTATTACTTGTGTCGAAGCAAGTACACAGAGACACTTGCCGAAGAATTCCATTTCAATTGTTGAGGGTGTGAGCAAAGTGAGAAGCAGCAAGAACAGTTTGAAAGTCTAATAACTTACTAACGAAAATGAGAAGAGGCTTTTGATATGCAATTGAGCTGCCTCGATGTGAATCTGGGGGAGGATGGGGAGGCCGGGACCGTAGCTAAATTAATTATGAACGCATTAATCATGACTTTAGGCAGCCCAGTGATTTATCTCTTCACTTCTAAACATTTCCGAAAACTCAAACTTCAGCTAACTAGCTCAGGACATCTTAAAACAAACGCCGAAAAGCTGAAAGCTTAGCACAATTCATTTAAGTTACCCCTCAAACCGGATGCTCAAATCATTAGTTAGTTTAAAAGCTTGGAAAAAAAAGGAAAAAAAAAAAAAAAAAAAAAAAAAAAAAAAAAAAAAACCTAAAAAAAAA
>VWYP01012393.1:358576-461027 GCA_013400435.1 Pycnonotus jocosus
GGCGGCCGGCGGGGGCAGCGCGCGGGGCGCCCGAGGCGCGCAGGGCTCGGTCTGCTGTGCGCGTCCCTGAGGGCCCCGGCGGCACGGCCTGACTTGTCCTGTCCTGTCCTGTCCTGCCTCGCTTGCCTGCCCACAGACTTGTTCGGAGAGGCGGCAGAGGTGGGAGGGAAAAAGGACTTGCGAAGAAGCTGAGTGACATCCCCGGCTGGGGATCCGGAGAGAGGAGTTGGTGGAGACCAAAAGCCTCTCTTGAGTCGTCCTTACGTCAGTTTTGGATTGTAGGGAACACCAAGTCCATTATATACCCAAGAAGTGAGCAGCAGATACAGTAGTGATAACTCAGAGGTGAAAGCCGCCACCTTGGGGTCTCACTGTCTTTCCCAAGGCTGTCACGGAGTTACCGCGATTTGAGATGTCCGACCATGCACCTGGCACTGCCACTGTAACCCTAAACCGCATCACCCAGCGGCACATCCAGGCACTTCTTGTGCTCCTCAAGGGATGGTGCCTCCACTACCACCCTGGGCAGCTATTCCACCTGGTCAGCTAGGCCTGACCACCCTAACAGTGAAAAATCTTTTAATAATATCTAATCTGAATCTTCCCCCGTCTCACTTTAAGAGCACTTCCTGCAGTCCTCTCACTATTATGTTCATTTGGTGACCCAGAAATATGCACCATGTGGTCCTACACTGTAAGTCACTGTAAGTTATGCACCTCAAAACTGGCTATGTTTTGTTTATTCTAAAAATACATATTCTTGTTGCTTGGTGCTTGAAGTTCTGTCATTGTTCCAGCCCTTAAGTTCAGGCAAACCCTTTTTCAGGCTATCCTGATCTTTCTCCTGGCTGTTCCTCCCAGCCACACTGGTACAGTCCCTAATTTAGTGCATGGGTGGACCTGTTACACTTTAGATAGGTGTGATGCCTGATCCTTCTGGAGCTTGTTTCCATGAGGGAGCATTTCCTCTGTGGGATCTCTTTTTAGCCAACTTCTTCCCCATGCTGCAGCATCTCACCTGTAACAGCTTTCTGTGAAATCATGTAGCAAACACTGACTGAGGTCTAGTCATGCTGAATCTCCTGCCTTCTCCTCATTTGGGAACCTTTCTCTGCTCACAGAAGATTCTGGGTTTGCTTCACAAAATATATCTTTGGTAAAGTCCTGTTGCATTTCATCCCACCTTCCACTTGCACCTATTTAGTTGTATTCTCCTTACATATTTGCTCTCAATCCTTAGTGACTAATGGCAGCAGACAAGTAGTCTGCAGTTGTTGGTGCTGATTATGAATGCTGGCAGTAAAAGCTCACTGATAGGAACTCTGTGTGGGCTTCCTCCTGGGAGGAATATCTGACTCTTGCCCTTTGATGATAACTGCCATGGTAGAGTCCCACACCACAGATATGACAGTAATAGAGGCTAATTCCTGCTTGTGTGCCATATACCGTGTCTTGCAGCCATGGAAGACTCATCAATATTATGATTAACAAAAATAGATTTGGCTAACTTGGATTTTTCTCCTGTATATGTGTCCTAGGGTGACTAGGTCCTTCTTTCTCAGCCTTTACTCTTGAGAGATGAATATCAGTGTGCAAGCGCCCCTCCTGTGCATCTCAAAACAGAGCCTGGGCTTAGATTTTTTTCTGCATATCTGTTTCTTAATTAAGATCTGACCTACTGATCTGATTTGGTACTTTTCTGGTATCTGCAGATTTTAGCACAGAGGTTCAGTGTTATTATTGTTTACAAGGCTTGCATTTCCATCACGGCCAGGGACAGCCTTGCCATGCCATTCTGTTACAAATGTCTCATCAAGGATAAACCTGCCCCCAAAAACCCACAGCTCAAGTTGGACAAGGTGTAAGGGATGCTGAAGGACCAATAATATCTAGTATTTTTACTGGAATAGTTACCTAAGGATTAAACCAAATCTCAGCAGTGGGACAGGGCAAAAATTTTGGAATCACTCATATCCATAGTGCAGGAATCCCTCCTGCAAAAGCCCAGCTTCACAAAATGTGGGTGAAGTAAGACACTAGTCATAGCAGATATATAGTGGTTTGCATTGCCTTTATGATCTAACTGTGACTGATCCAGGATAATTGGCCATGTTCCTTATAAACAGTTTGAAATGTGAGAAAAACCTTTCCTAAGCTGCATTTACAGGGGAAGAGGGTGGTGTAAGTGTCATATCTCGCTACTGCTATGGACTAAGGGCAGGCGTGGGCACTGCTGCTTGGCTGACACCTGGCAACCCCATCAGAGGGGCACTCTCACCAGGATTTAACACCCAGAGGGATCAATCAGAAGGCTGGGTTAGCCCAATCTTACTGGCCTTTGAAGACCTGAACATTACTGGTTTACACTTAAAGGATATTGGTAAACATATAAAATTCACTCATATATTTAAGATGTGCTGACCCATATTTATTACCTGTCTTCACTCATGGTTTATTATTGTAATATCTGTGAGTGAAAGCTATTAGACTGCCAAATAAAATGTTCTTTGAGTTAGAATTGTGTCTATTTTTTAGGGGCATGTCTCTTACAAACATGGTAAGTCAATGGTGCTCTTGTAGTGATTAATGGAGAAGCCATTCAAAGTTCTTGGGGTGGAGGGGGTTGGGGTTTTTTAATTACCAAGATAACCACCTCATCAAATCCATTGCTCAAAGACAAAACAACTGTTTTACTCACTTTCACTGCTGTAACGAGATGAAAAAGTGGTGATATATTCTCCCCAGAGGTCATCATAGATACAAATAAAGCTGAGGATCTAATATATACATGCAGACTGTTGGACAAAGCTTGGAGTTTATTGTACTGTAAGAGAAATTGAACAGAAGGGAAGGAGGAGATTAAACAAGGCACTTGGAAAGAAGAGGTACCTACCCAACATGGCATCTGATTTGCAGTGGAGCTGCTGGAGGGAAGGCTGGAAGGAAAAAAAGCACAGTCATTCAATTTCATTTTTTAGTGAAGGACAAACACACTGCAACATTAAGGACAAAGCAAGCAATATCTTCTTGCTTCTTCTGATCCAAACTCAAAAAACGTGCCTCACATCCCTTTTGAGCCAATACTCATGGTCTCACATATTATTTCTACCAGAAAACCAAGTCAAGGGTAGAGTTGGGAGCAGCAGTGACAGAAGTTCTGCTTCCTTGAGGAGGAATATGCCTTTTTCAATATTGTTTCAGTACTAGCATTCTTCCAGTCTATTTTCTATCAGAAAAATTGATTCCTCATGTTTCCCTCAGTCAACATACTCCACCCTTCCCTTGCAGCTCTGACCACTTGTCTCTACCTCTTATCTGACTTTTCTCAGTCACAAACAAGCAACACATTCTGGCTGATGTTCCCTTTCTGTGTGTTTCTGTTATAGGGCCTACATAATCCAAGGTTCTGGGTGAAATTAACATTACATCATTTTTCTTACTCTAAAAATGTTTGTACTAAAAAAGTGACAAAGCTAGGCACCCCTCCAAGCAACACATTTCAGCAGTACAAAATGATTTTCTGTGTAGTCCAACTTTCAGAACAGTTCTTGGTTTTATAATGTCTAGCACAAGAGGATCTGATGTGGGTTGGCTGATAGATACAACCATAATGAATCTGCCTAATGAATAATACTAAGATTGGGCAGTTCTGCCACTTCATTTCTGACTGAAACAATAATTCAGAAAAATACACTGTTCCAAAATTCATTTTCTTCTTCATTGTAATGACAGTTTTTCATCTGCAGGAGATGCAATGTGAATATATAACATTCGGACCAGAAAGGTTACATCTTTGCCCTCCACTATTGTCTTCAGTGCTGGAACACAGCAATGGGTTTCTTTGAAAGCACAGCAGACAGCTTTTTAAAGTGGCCTCTCTGGTAAAGACGACAGCAGCAGATGTCCAATTCAGTACTTCTATTATGCACTTGGTGAGATACAATTAGGGAGAGGTATGTAGTCTTTAACCTTCAAAACACATGATCAGAGTAACTGGAATATGGCCTTGCATCTGAATTTCAAAGTAAAATTAACACAGATTAGAAAATACTTAGAGAATAATATTTTACAATTTAAACAAAGGTGATTTTTAGACTTTAGACTATAGATCTCAGCTGTAAAGAGATATTAATCTGGACTGATAGGGTTCAATTTAGTGCCTCACAGAGATGCATGTGATATGTATCCCTCCTATTACAAGGTACTCTCTTCTCTCTCTCCATAGTTATTAATAATGCAGTTTACTTCCACGTAGCATAGGAGGAGAGGTATATGCTAACAAAAAATACATGAGTTCCCTAAGAAAATTACTAGATATGATGTATTGACCACAACGGCATATGCTTGCTATTTCTGAGCTTCATGGGACAGTGCAATAGTTAATTCCAGAGAAATGCTGTGGTTGAAAAATATAAAATTAAATACAATAAAATACAGTAAAATACAATAAAATGAAATACCATAGCAAATTTTCAAAAGACGCAGAAGCTCTATCTGTTTTCGAGCCTTGTTACCAAACCATTTCCAACTTATATTTGAAACAACAAAACACTAAAGAGTGACGAGCACGTCAATGTACAACAGATATGTGCCATAGAGCTTCAATGCATGTGTTTGCTACACAGTAGGTGGTGTCACAGCTCTTCTTTTACCCTAACCTAGTAGCTTTGGAAGAGGGTAGGGATTTTTCCACTAGCTGTTTTGAATTGAGTTCTGCTATTGTCTGATAGCATCACTAGCTGAAACCTCAGCCATGAAGTCAAAGCGAAGCCAGGCATGAGAAAAATCTTTAGTACTGAAGGCCAACAATAAGGGCAACGTGACTTTGAATCGTTGTTTAAAGAACGAATGGCCTGGTTTCGCCCTTCTGGTATCAAAGGAATTTTCTCCTTAAGCTGTCTTGCTAAAGATAACAGAACTATTTAGTTAGTGCCACTTGACATCAGCAAAAGCAAAAAAAAGAGGCAGTAGTAAGTAAGAGGCAAACAATTACAATTAAAAATATTTCTAATAAATGTCTTTGGAGACAAAACAAGCAGTTCTCCTGGTACAAGATATTACATAATTATTTAAATTTAAAACAATTTATATTTGTAATACTGTAAGAGAACAGTAAATGTCTGTAGCTCTTTGCATCTTCCACCAGGAATAGACCAGAAAATATGAAATGTATAATTCCCTAACAAATTAAAATTTGGAGTAGAGGTGAACACAGAAACAAGAGAGGGGAGAACATGAAATACTGAATTACAGGAACTATGATTTACTCATTTTTGGACCATTTTCTGTGGTGGTAAATGTGTGTAACACGAACAGACGCACTGTGCATGAGCTTGTAAGGATCAAGGCCCTGTGTACATTGGGGAGATGCCATCAAACAGCATGAACTAACAATTTTGGTTTGCAAGACAAACTGCTACTATCATATGAGTTTTTTAAGGCTTTTCTTTTCTAGCTGAATGTGTGGGACAAGAAAGCAAAGTAATTAGTCCATATCCTTTGCTTTTTTTCTGACATATTTTTTCTCATTAGTGAGAAGTCTTTTTATTTTTTTTTTGTCAAAAGATACTTACAAGTTTCAGATTTTCTGTGCTGTTCCCTAAATCATTTGTACAGTAACTACAGTATAAAAAGCAAACAAGTAATGCCACAATATTTTATCACATTGTTACTTTGGTAATATTAAATCATCAAACATGTCATTCATGATAGTATTATTTTCTATAGTAAATTACCAGGAAAAGTAAACATCAGCATTTTTCTTAAAAGTGTATCTGGTGGAGTGCAGTTAAAGATTGTATCATGTAGGGACAAAGAATTAAAGAGCGTAACTGTGATTCTAACATTAAAATGAATGCATGATTTTTTGGCTTTCTTTTAATGTAGCTTTTAAGTTTCTTCAAAAATTGGAGGGGGAAACCCCCAAAGCGTCATGACATTGGCACACTGGGGCTGAAATGTTTAGGCTCCCCATAGAAACCACACCTGCTTGAAGCAGCATTTGTTTGGTTTTAGCAGTAGCTTATTCTTTGTAGGAAGACCAGCCCAAGAACAGGTCTGCTCGGTGGGATTCAGCAGTAGTGGCAGCCACAGAGGATTCGGGAAGCTTGGCTGTCATTCCAGAACCTGCCACACTGTTTTCATGTGACAGCTCTTCCATCTGCTCCTCTCAAGGGTGATCCATTGATCAACGGTGCTGCCCTAATCACCTGCCTCTGCCAACTGCCCCAAATCTGCCTCATTCCTTCAATTTATTTTCATTTTGTAAAGCTTTTGGAGATCTGCTGATGCAAAACAATGCTGGAGAGGCAGGTGCTTTTCCCGATCACTGCCTGTGAAACAGATTGGAACAAAGGAAGAATGAACCAGACAGAAATAGGGCCAAATCTGCCTGATCAAGTGACGAGCACCAAGAATAAGTGAAACTACAGATAGGAGATCATATCCTCCCATTACACCCGTAGAACAGGTAATGAACCTGTTTTTCAGGTCTTGGTACAATAGTAGAGATGCTGAATTTCTGTGTGTCCTTCAGCTGTCTGCAACAGCAAATAGATTTTGTGGGTGATTGGATGTTTTCAAGCTAATCAGGAAAGTTCTGGAGCACACTGTTACTTTCTTACAGAGATGCTGTTTAATTTAGTCCTGGTACCTGATAGCTCTCAGACACTAAAGGGCCTAGACATCCACTGTGAAGAGGCAAGGTTGTGTGTCTGTACTGAGAGAAAGGATACAACTGGTATTAGGTGAAAGAGCCCTTTCACATGAGCTGCGTGTCTGTCCAGGCCTGCTCATCCCGCCCTCATCTTTGCATCCTACCCACGCCTCCACATCCCACCATGCTTCTGCATCCTGCCCTCATCTCTGCATCCCACCTCTGTCGCTACATCCCACCCTTGTCTCTACATCCTGCCCTCATTCTCAGTCACTCAACTTTTCATTTTGCTGGACATTTCACCTGGAACAGCTCCAGAATGATGTGCTTGAGTCTCATCGTTGCCATAATTTTATAGCAAGTTTCAAAAGTGCACTAAACTGACAGCACGGTTGTGCTGGAATAGCTGGAAAAATTCTGTATTAAGGCATATAGCACTGCCTTAGCTTGCACTCCCATCTCCTAGAAGGCAGTTTTGTTAAAACACACAACTCAGAAACTGAAGTCTAGTAACATTGTAGTACATATAATTTGAATAAATTCTGCATTTTTTTCCATCAGCTGAATGATTTAATACATGTTTTTTATTCAGCAAGGTTGCAAATGAGCTGCTGTAGCAGTAAATTAATGATGGCAAGCTTTGACAGCCAGACAGTGCTTTTTATAGCAGGTCATTTCTGTCTTCAGTAGTTGAGACAAATACTGGATTCATTGGGAGATCTTTCAGCAGAAGGATAATATGTTGAAAAGCAGCTCTGTCAAAGTGACTTTGCTGCTAAACATTTTGTAGTAATCACAGAATCTGAAATCTGATTTATTAATTAAATCGTATCAGCACATGCTCTAAAGAAACCAACATGGCTGAACCATGACCTTCTTAAGTGAGATTAAAGGACATGACAAAAGTTTGTAATAGTATGCCTCAGCCCACATTTCCTGTAAAGGATATAACTTGTTATTTTTCAAAATATGCTGAAAGTATTTTCTTTATATCTTGGTTTATTATGACCCGTGGGAGTAATCATAAACCTGAAGCATGCAAAAACTCAGTGAAAAAAATAACTGGATTACACAGGAGGAGCTGGCATGTCCTGGCTGTATTATTCTCCTACAAAGCAACAGAAAGGTGTTTGGCCAGATTTTCTCCAAAAGGGACAAAACCTTTGAAAGAATCTTTGCTTAAACATTTGTTGTGTAATTTTTCAACTAAATTTATCAAGCTAAATGAGACATTGAGAGAAATAGAGCATGTCTTAACATGAACAAAGGAATTAAAAAACCCTATTAATTAATGTAGCTGAGAGTGTAGATGAGAGTATCATCCTATGACATTTCTATGGGATTGCAGTAAATAGTGCCTGGTCCCACAGTGTGAGACAAACATCTCACAGTGTGCTCTGTATTAGGTAATTACAATTACACTGAGCCTGTATGTTCAAATTTGTACTTGATAGGAAAACAATTCCCTGAACCCCAGCAGGTTACTCTGTAACTGGACATGGGCAGCTTGGTGCCAGTCTCCCCCAAGCCCCAGGCACACCTCTCCCGTCTTTCACAATTTTTTTTGCTGCTGTTCTGTTTTTGCACCAGTCTGTGCTTCTTCCTGTAATCTGGAGTGTTTAATGTGCAGCATTGCTTCCCCACTGGCAGACTTCTAGCCTTTGAATTTCATTTGAATTCTTCATGTGCTGGTAGCAAGACACATGGATAGTGGTGGGCTAGTGCTGTCTGAGGAAGGTGAAGTGTTGGCCAAAGCTGCTTTTTCCCTTTGATCTGCAGCTCTCTAAACCCCCAGAGAGGCATCCTCCAGTGTGGAGCAGGCTGGAGTCTGGAGGGACCTTTGCTCTGCTGTGACTGTACTGGGAGGGGAGCACCCTTCCTGAGTGCCATGTTCTCCCAGGCTTCCCAGGAACCCTGTGCCCACCACAACCTCACTGTGCCCACCTTCATCCCAGAATCTCACCGTGCCCTTCCAGTTTCACAGAGACAGGGACAGTCCTTAACCGCTGGCCAAGGTTAGAAAGCACTGCACACATAACAGCAGCTTGGAGATAGTTGAATAAGTCCTAAACTACTCCTTTTGGCAGTAACATGTAACAAAATCAGCAGCTTGGTAGTGCAGTATACTGGGCATTACTGTGGCACCAAGGTACTGCCTAGCTCGACTTTCACTCAGCCTATGTAATTACTATTGAGGGGGGACTTGTGGCAGCCCAGTGCCACCTTTCCTCTGCTAGAGAGCATTTTCTGGGCTTCTCTTGCACCTTTTTCTGATCCTCTTCTGCCACGTCAGAAAAAAAAATGCAGAAGCCTTTTCCTGAGTACTCCTTATATCAAGGCACTGTCTGGGAGCAGTCAGCTGTCTTTGGTTTCACCACCACTGCTGTTCCAAGTGTGTACCTACTTGGAAATTGATGTGGTACTTTGGGCTTATGGCATCACTTGCTGAGCCTCCTGATGGCAGAAAGCCCATCTCCATGCTGCACCACCTCCATGGTGCCATCAGAGCCATGACCCAGCTGCTGCTCACTTGCTCCCCCATGGGAAGCACAGGCCTGATTTTCCTGCTCTTTGTTCCCTATGTGGAACAGGTGTCCTATATCCAGAAAGGCTCATTGCAGTTGTTCACCACAGTTGTGTTTGTTTTGCTTCAGCTGCCCCTGTTTCTGATCGTCTGACTTTGGCTATGAGGGTGTTATCAAAAATTGCTTTAAATGTCACCCCCTTGGGCACTGAATCAGTGGCAGAGGCTGCTGCCATGTGCAGAGAACAGTCCATTTGCATCCTTCCTCAAGCATCCTCATGACAGTCCACCTTCAGAAACCACAGGAATATTGCAGAGCACTTGAATAGCTCCTGGCATTAAGCATGAACATGCTTGGTATGACATTTTGCCAAGGGTGGATTGGGATTTCATACAACGACTCACCGCAGGTACTTACACACTCTGTTGGATATGAATGCTTGGCTAGACAATACGCTTTGCCTTGGAGGAACCAGCAAAAAGCACTGATGCACCAGCACCTGTGGGAGCAGATGGCTTGCCTATTTTCCTCCAGACATTAAGGCTCCAAATCCACAGCACATCTCTTTCTCAGATTCACAGAAATCTGCGGAGGAACTGTCTCCTGTCAAATTTCTTCTCCTGCCTGGTGGGACCAGCTCCAAACTCAGCTAATCACATTGCATTGTTCATTTCTGAAAACTTATGCTCTGGAGTTTAAAACTAAAGGCTGAAAGTGGTGGGGAAAAGCCAAGGAAACCACAGCATGTGTGACTGAAAGTGAAATGATAATCAGTGGTCCTTGAGGCCTAAACCTTTGTCTTGGTGAGTCACCAGGGACTTGAATACAGACACCATCAGTGGGCAGCAAGGCAACAGGATGTGTATGGGTGGTCCAGCAACACCAAATTTGGGGAGAACTGTAACACCAGAACTATCCTTGACTTTCTGAAATCCAAGACAGTCTGTCACACATTATGATACAGAAAGTATACTGAGTGACCATTTCCAGCTCCAACAAGAATTTTCTCTGACCTTCTGACAACTACCTGCTGTATCACCTCCCCAGCTCAAAAAAAAAAAAAAAGAGATAATAGTTCCCTAACTCAGTAGACAGGTCAGGTTTAAATTTAGTTGCTACTTTTAGAAAATACCTCAGCATTCTTGGACAGGCAGCTTTGTGCAAGCACTTCTGGCTATCGCTGCTGTCTCCTTAGGGATGAGAAAAGGCTGTACTAAATAGGATAAGAATAGCAACAGAGGACTGATACTGCTCTTGTGTGCAGGATGGGTGAGATGAGTGTCATCTTTCTCTTATTCGCCTTCATAAATCATCTACCTTTCTCTTTTTTTTCTTTAGGAGTGTTGATTTTCACTTTAAATGAAATGGGCAAGGTGTCATCAGAGGAGTCCAGCTATTAAAACAAGCTGGTAAGAATTGTCATGATCTTATTTCCTGACAACCGGAAGAACTTTGGATTTTATGCATAACAAAAGTTTTGGTCCATGATGACAAGAAAATTACTTCTATTCTCTATATTTTTTTTTTTTATGTGGCATTAGGTCATTCTGCTTTCAAGAAGCACTTTCCTGTACATATAAACACACAGAATCCCTAGAGAAGAACATCTAAAAAGAAATATAATTTTACCTTAATAAATAGGTAAGATAAATTTGCAATTTAGCAGATCCTTGCTGAGCCGTGCAGGAACACTGTGGGTGTTTGGAATTCACTCCTATTGTCCCCAGGCTGAATTGCTTTGAAAAAGGTCACATGAGGAGGAAAGGAAGTTTTGACTTTCACATGCCTGTTATTGCTAAGGAAACCACTTCCTTGGTATTCACATATTCAGCATGTCTCCAGTTTTGGTGCTCTGACAAATGACATCGTGCTGCTGCATGGAGTGACAAAGAAGGGTGGAGAAGACTGTTAGACAACTTGATGTGTTCGAAACACCAGCCCAGCTTTTGTAGGACTGTCAGACTTGAAGTAGGCTTTGTGAGAGTAAGCAGGGTCCTTTGTTAGCTGCAGATGGGATACCTGGAGTTTAGAAATGGAAAAGACGGTTTTGGCCTACAACTCACCAAGCTCAAGTGTAGGCTGGAAGTTTCCTGGGTTGTAGTGATGACAATATTCCTACACCTCTGTGGATACCAGAGACAAAGTTTCTAATACAAATATACCTGTGTTATTCTCTATATAGAATTTATTTCAGCTTTCAAGTACATGCCTTTTCTTTGGCATTTGGATATCAGGAACTGATTATGTGGTGATTTCAAAAGTACTTGGATTTCAGCTTTGGGTATGTAGGACTTCTCCCATCTTTCTGACTTCTTACTAAAGCAATTGGAATGAGTGACAAGCTACCTCAGTAAGGACAGAAAATCTCTACATTTTGGGGATTTTTTGTAAAGAGGACTGTGGCAAAATTTCTTTGAATTTTTGTGCAAATCTCAATCTGACATGAGGAAAATGTATCACAATTAGGCTTATTTTTACTCTGGGGAAAAAAAAGGAAGTTTAGTATGCCTCAGGATACAAGTAGGCTTCACTGTAAATATACAATAGCTACTGACATTACTGGTGCCAAGTGTGAGGCATGCACAAATCACAGGAACTGAATAGCTAAAGCTCTGCTCAATTTACTGAGAAGCTACTGAGCTTTTGATATGTCAAGATCTATTTGTCTAAATGTTATCTGTAAAGACAACATAATGTAGTGAACTGAGCCTGGGACTCAGGAAGCCAGAAATCAATATTCTAATCTTGGCCCTACCTCAGATGCATTTGGTAGCTCCAGAGTAGTTGCTTAATCTCCTTGCATGCTTGCCAGAGATAAAACAGTTCAAATATAATAAACTCCACTGAATTGCTGTGCAGATCAGTCCACAGCTTCTGTATACTTCTTTGAAGAACTGAGTTGTTATATAAATATTACTATTACATGCAGGACTTCTGGAGGTTTGTCTCCAGGAAAATACCAAGTATCTTCGGATTTGAAAATGCAGATCTGTCTTCTAGCAGATGCCCTTGCCCAATAGAAGCTTGAAGCACAGCCTGGTGGCAGCCCAGAAGGTACAAAGGCATCTGGCATGATACCATCTTTTCCCCCCTCCTTTTTCAGATGTTTTCTCCCAGAGAGCATCCTCATTTTCATTCTGACCATAGCTGGAGTAGACCACACCTCAACAGAAGTTATTTGCTTAATGCAGAAATAACAGAGAGAAGGACCTATGGCCTGTTTATTTAGGCATTAAGACTAGAAAATAGTTGTGATTTCTCCTGGGTTAAAATACTTGAAAACCTGCTACTCATTTCCCCCAATACAGTAATTTCTGAATGATCATCTTACTAGAGACTTAGCTGAGCTGTACTGTGTCTGAGGATCTCAGAACAGTTAGCTGAGGTGAAATAAAAGATAAATAAAGTGACAATAACCTTCTTCAGCTTTTAAGAAATTTAAAAAACCCCAAAAACAAAAAAAAACCCAAAAAACCCAAACAAACAAACAAACAAAACAAAACAAATAAAGAAATTAACCAACGAATGACACCAGAGATTACCTTCTATAGTGTAAGACCAAAGAGATTTACTGGCTGCATCTCTCTTTCATGCAGGAAATGAGTTCCACCTACAGAGGACAAGAGCACCCATATCCACAAAATTGTGCACTTTTCCAGCCCATAAGAGCAGTGGTTTATGAATTGTTTTTGAAACTACAAGTTTTCTAAATTTTGAAATTTCTAAGGAAATGCAAGTGTTGAAACGATTGGGTCTACATTTACTGGTATGTATATTTGATTTACAGCCATTACTACTTGCAGAAGGGGGTTACGCACCTCTAACAGTCCAAGGTTTTGTCTTCTGTCATTGTCAGCCCTCATGATACTGTTAAAATACACAGGCTGTGGCTGGCAGGTGGTAGTCATACCCAAACCCAGGCAAGGTTTTGTTCCAGAAAAAGCTGAAAGTCTTTGCTACGTTCAGTGGTGAGGCAGCGGGGAAGGCAGTGCATGGGGGTGATGCACTCACCGCAGCTGGGGTTGCTAAGCACACAGCCTGCTATGCCGCTGAGCAGGCAGGACCCGCCAGAGCCATTAAGTCTGGAAGAGGCTGAGTATTTAATAAGCTGCATGCTACCATGCATTTACATAGCTTAAGTTGTAGTAAAGCCCTAGCAGGAAAGGGTCAAAAGTGCAGGGCTGGAGGGCTAAAGCCCACGCAGACTGCATCATAACCCATCCTGTCCTCAGCGGAAAAGAACTTAGAGAGGAACTACAAGAAAACAGCCTCGTTCCAACCAAGGAGAGCTTTAAAGGCCAAGAGGCAAGAATTAAAAAAAATGTAAATTCAAAAAATAATTGAAATTATAGCACATGTGACCAAGTCTGGCAAAACTCAATTACACAGAGGTTGCAGAGTATCTACATGCCCCCAATAAACCAAGCGTAAGGAGTGCAGTGGAAAGGAAAATGAGATTCCCGTCCTTTGTGGTTTACATGTCTAAAACAAAATGACTCTTTGCTCACCCTGTGTGCTTTTAAGGTTCTTTCATGTGAATCATCTGACACTTATTTATTTCCCAGTATGCATATTTAACCATTTTCCTGGGCATTGTCTTTACCCTGAAACTGCCAGAGACCAGAGTCCTGATTCAGGCAGCGACTCCCTACAGCAGGCTCTCTGTCCTCTCTATTCTCTCCCTCATTAGTGAAGGCTGTTTCAATACAGAGCTACTGACTTTGGACAGGAGAGCCCATGTCTGATTTCACTTCCTTTAGCATAATCACAGACTTCAGTGACTGTGCTTTTTGCTTTTCATTTATACTGACGTAACTGAGATTGAAATCTGTCCCACAGCAAATATTTATCAGAGCATATCAAAGGAAAAGCAGACCAGAAGAGAAACAAGCACAACAGCGAGTGCCATTAACTTTGCCAAGTTAGATTTCAAAGTCAATGCAAACCACACCAGAGACAAAGAACTAAAATGTAGGAGAAAGTAAAGCACTGAAAAAAATGTTTCCACACACTGGTGTCCTACAGAACAGTTTTGATTACTTGTAACTTGAAAAGATTATAGAGCAAAACCTACACAGAAACTAACAATATGAACAAAGTCAATGGCCACCACCGTGATGCTTTTGTTAACATCTTTGCTTTGATACGTAGATCCAGCTCAGCTATCTGTGCATGTCAGGGACCCTTTCTACAGAGTACTAAGAAAGAAACAGGATAACATCCACAACTGGCTTTCTAAGTGATAAAAAATAATGGGATGCCCCAATTTAATTAGATAATTAAAACTGTTTCTGCTTTGCTAGATGCCAAGGACACCCAGTTTCTTGGCAACAGACCTCTGATTTTCTTTCTTTGATATCCAGGTCACAGCCATTTGGATTAGAGGCTCATTTCCAGCAGCAGTGCACAGCAGGGGCACACAGCTTCCTGTCCTGCTGTTGGTATCCCCACTAAGTTCAGCATCTTGCAACTGCATTTATAAAAGCTGTTAAATGTTAAAGCCCTTATAAAGGGTAGTTTCTCAATATTCACAAAGGTCAGGCAACATGTAAGCGTATTAAAAATTATGCAGCCCCGTGCAGTACCAGCAACCTCTTATATCCTTGCAACAGTCTGACCCTGTTCTAGCTAAAGAACATGAATGAAAGGGCTAAAGCAAGAGAGGAAAACTTCCAGCCCCAGCTCTCAAACTTCTTTGAAAAGAAAGTCTACCACATCCCTGACCATTTGCTACCATTCCCCCTTATGAAGGAGAGGAACACTGTCCTATAAGAGGTCTGTCTATCTGCTATCCAGATCAGGTGAGGAAATCACACACTTTGACTGAATGTTGGTCAGCTGGAAGAAAAGCATACATAGCCCTGAATGCCTGGACCAGTGCTTTGCCTGAGATGACATCATTTGAAATGTGGAGCAAACTACAGCCTGAAGATTATCAAATGCCATCAATCCATACATAAGGCACAGGGTGTGTGTGTGTGTGTGTGTGTATATATATATATATATATATGTATATATATATATTCCCAGGCCCATGTGAATTGGAAAGGTGTAGCAGATGCCTGAAGATTTTTAGCTTTTTCACATATTTTTAGTTTTGTAGATATTTAATTTACAGCTGTATGGTTTCTAGTACTTTTCTTGCCATTTCTCACATTTTTGAATAATAAGCTCTTTCTACCACATTCTTGAAATTTTGTTTAGTTGTATTCTTAGGAAGAGAATTTCTGACAAGAATATCCAATTCTCCACCAGAACTTAAAGAGACATAACAAATAGGGCAAAGAAGCCCCTGACCAACTCCAAGGGGCCGACCAAGGGTGGGTTACTGGGGCAACTGATCTCCTACTGGACATACCTGCTAGATATACTAATTAATTAACCTTACAAAAATTGTAGAAATCCTTTATCACATGTGCAGGTAGCCATTTCTGTGCACCTGAAAGCTTTCATTGAAGATCTGCTTTTTATCAGTTGCAAGTTTCTGTCTTTTGATTTTAGGCAACATAACAGCCCATGCATATTTTTGAAAACAAGAGTTTTAATAGGAAAGGAATACAGAGCATGGCACCAAGGGGTGGGTTGGACAGAAGAAATCATATAGAGCAGATGGTAGTCGCAGTGCTTAATGCACTGTTGGAAGGTGCCCAGCAACTCTAGTTATGAGTGACAGAAGAACTTAGAGAGGATAATGACTTTGTCAAGTGCCAGCAATTTATTACATCGTATTCCTGAGAACAGCTGAGGTGAATTAACCACAGTAGCCACTTACTATTCCTTCTGACATCCCTGAGATCCTGTCTGTAGCGCTGCAGAGGTTTCTGGTGCCTTTTGGGTCAACGTGAACTTGTTCAACGCTAACCCAAAGCCGACTGTTGAGGTTAGCATAGCGTCAAATCCACGCCAATCAACCACCCCCCAGGTTTATCAGCTTATGTTTGCTGCTACAATAACCATCACTTGGGTTTTGGTCAGCTTGGAGCCTGACCAGAACAAGAAATGTTAACACACAAACAGCTTTACAAAGAAGGTACACCAGGTGTTATGGCAGTACCAGGTAAACACACCTGCCCCCCAGCTACTTCAAGCAAAGGAAAAGTTATGAGGAGTGTGCCTTCTATGCACTCTTTCATCTGACAAAGGCACTATATGTGACAAGATACTCATATTCTTGTGTGCAGCCTACATCCATGCCTATATGCATCACCATTTAGCTCTACAAAACATACTTCAAGTTGGATTATTTTTCATTAAAAAAAACCCCATTGAGCAATTTTATGAAAATAATGCTGCAAAATGAATTCTGGCTGAACTCATCGAGATTATTTTTCTGTTGCCTGTCCCTAGTTTTATCTTCCACTAGGGACAGGTGAGATAAAGCAGATTATTTGTGACAAATGCTTCGGATGTATTTTGGAAATGAAGCTGCCTTTTTTTTTTTACCCCCAGAAAACAGCTTGGCCCTATAGGATTGGTATCTCATGCACAGAAAGAGAAATGAATTAATTTCTACTCAATAGGCAACTACTTATTTCTACCAATGAGCACATCAGAATTACTGTTACTGTTCTATGAACTTCTGATGCTCAGGTAGGAGCCATTTTCAACACAATCTTCTGTTAAAAAAAATGCATAAGTACTGCATGGTCATGTTTTGCACCTGCCATCTTCTCTTGAACCATTGCTGTCCACATCCAATCATCTGCAACGTCCAAGAAACCATGGATCAAAGTACAGAGCAAGTTAAGACAGTCTTGGCAACCTTGGCAACATACTGTTCTGTATGTGTGAACTCAGTAATACAGCTTATTGGAGCTGGGACACAGGTATGAGTAGTTTCAAACCACGATTTAAGATTTTTGTTATGTTTATTTGGGCTATCTTGTGAAGAGAACATTGCACAAAATGATGGCATGCAAGAGAAAATCTAGTCATCTGCCAAAATGCATAAAATTATTACAGTTCTTAACACAAAAAAATTATGTAGTTGAGAGTCAGAAAATAAAAAAGATTTTTTTTCTCTTTCTTTTAAAAATACAAAATCTTAATGAAGAAAATGTATTAGAAGTAACATAGAATATCAATTCTTTTAAGAAAGAAAATCTCTGTAGACAGTGTTTCAGACTTCACACAACAAGCTTGTTAACAGGCAGTTTTATTTATTTTAATACTACTTGCTTTGATCACTTACTTTCAGATAATTATTTTTCCAGTTAATCAGCATCTCTGTCTAATGTTTTGACTTAAATTATGCCTATCACCTTTGCATTTGAGTAGAAAAGATTGCTGTTGTTTTCATTGAAAGCATGACCTTCTTTATTAGTACCTCAGATATTACATCCATAGCATCTTTCCCGTTAATTGTCCACATACAGTTTGAAACACTGTAGCCTACTTGGTTGTGATTTCCAGTCTGACATCCGGGAATGGAATTAGAGCTCCTTAGCATCAACTTTCCCTTCTCTGGAGAAAGTTTCTTTACTTCATTATATCCTGTGACAAGTTACCTCAAGCCTTTAAGAACAATTTTAATCTTAACTCTTCGCTGGTCTTTTGTGGTATTTCACTCACTATTAGCAAGCTGTTACCGTGAGATGGCTGCTCAAAATACTTAATTTTCAAAATTCAGCTTTTAATTAATAGGTATTTTTCTCTCAAATAATCCTGGCAGCAATCTCTGAGAATGGATGTGGAAAGAAGTTCCTCCAATACTGAAACTCAGGCTCCCTTTAATGTAAGATCAAGGCATGCTAACCAAGGAGCCTACAAACCATTCTCTTTCTTATCTAAAAAAGGAGGATCTGACTTCACAAAGGTATTAAAAGACTACACATATATACATGTCCACTAAAGAACTATGTCCAGATTTTGTTTTTACTGTAAATATGGTAATGCCTGTGAACCAAAAGATCTTTCAGAAAGACAAAATCAATTATCATTGTCCTCCAGCAAAAACTGGAGATCTTTATTCTTCTCTGTCAGTCAATTTTCTTCATTCTTAGAATCCCTCCCTTTCAGATGCAAGTGCTTCATCAACAGGTTTTGTATGCTTCTCCCCAGCATAAATGCCATAATGCAGGTTGTCATCCTTTACAGTAGCCCAGGACATTTGCTTGGTGGAGAACCTTGCTGCCCACTCTCCTGCCTTGTTGACAACAATGACACCCCCCAAGCCCCCAACTCGTGTCTTCATGTAGTCTAATGCAGTGTCCGCTGCTACCTCTGGTGACATTCCTGAAAAGAAAAACAAAATAACTGCATAGTACCTGTCCTGACAGTTTTAATATTCTCTTACAGTTTCATCCTTCCCCATGGAAGCAGACAAATCTAACTTCCCTTTCAACTAAATCAGCATGAAACTTCCAGCCTAACAAAGGAAACTTTTTTGGAAAGGCCCTGGACAGTTGTGAAGAGCTGCTATGGTGTGGTACTGCTCCAAGTATTTATTTACATAGCTTCAGATTTTGATTCAGTTTCAGTGTTTAATACAAACTATCTCACAAACTTTATGTTCAAGATACACCGTTTCTTATGCCATCATTTGACTGGAAAAAATGCCAGTCTGCGAGGTTTTCATCAAAAGTTTGTGACAAACTAAAGCGTTTACAGTTTGTAAAAACACACATCAAAACAATCAAAAATTTCAGTCATCATCTCTGTTCTAGTTCCACTGGCTGCAACAAAGCTCAAAGCACGTACTACACATTGTCATAATTTATCAAAAGCAGACATCAGCATGACTCTTCCTGAAATTTCTGAAACCATCAGGCAAAATGAGGTCTCAATGTACTAGACATCAGACAAAGGACCAGCAATGAAACTTTAGCTTTTCACTACTTGATTCATATTAACAGAAGTATTTTTCTAAATAAATCAAATTTAATAGGTACATCATACACACAGACCCATAATAGCTGCAAAATATTTTTCACTATATACATTCAGGAATGCAGCTGGCTTGGCCTGATTACCCTAAGATATAGACGCTCAGTAATGTTACGCAGCTTAGGTTATGGAACAAAACCTGACCTTCATGCCTTCCCAGCAAATTTTGAGTTAAAACCAAATAAAACCAGCAGAGTCAGAATTGTTCACAGCACTGGTGACTGACAGGATAAAGCTCCTTACTCTGACGCATGGGTGACACTGTGACTATTTAAGTCAGTGGCACTGTCTTCAAAGGGTCAGTATTTCACTGTTTGATTTTTCACCAAGACAACAGCTGCCACCATAAGACTGAAATTCCAACAGCTGTTAAGACTGGCAAAGCAGTTCACTGAAGCAATTCCTGAAGCATAGAAGTAAATTTTGCAACATTTGTCTGAAAGAGGATATTTAGTATGTGAATAGCTGAACAGAATTATGAGGGCTCTACAGTTTTTCTTACATATGCAACTTCAGCTCACTGTTCAAGGAATCAAAAAGCTGTAATAATGTGAGGGTTTGTTTTCAGTGCCTTCATGGAAACATTGGGAGGAGGGGCCGGGGGGAATCTAATTGCTGACGTGTTTGCCTGGCAGCTGAGTTGTACTTCTGGGCCGGATGAATGAAGGTAAAGCAAGCATGGGCAGGGTGAACGAGTGCAAACCAATTAGACATGAATACGTGTGGGTTCATTTTGTTTTTCTCTTTTTCCAATAAGCTTTTTAATTTGAGACTCATTTGCTTTTCAAACTGATTAATCACAAACCAGATAACTGCTATCAATGCGTAAGTCTTGCAATGCAGTTAACTTCAAAACAGAGAAGAAACTGGTTTACACAGTTTAGACAAGAGCTTAGAAAGCTGTTCACAAATTGAATACTTAGAGATGTAATTTAGAGAGTAAAGAGTAAATTTAGAGAGCATAACATGTTAAGAGCTTTGGAAAATAATCTGTAGGTTATATTTTATGCTGAAACTGTCACGTCAGCTGTGAAATTCAGAGAAATGCACTCATTATATGCAAACAGCCCTATAAAGCACAACAAAAATATTCGCAGCTGTTACTTGTCTCTCTACTTACTGCTTCTCCAGTGAAAATATAAATTGAATGTTTTCCAACTATTTCCGCTTTGGTTGATCTCAAAGCAAGTTACACTGTACTGCCCCAAAGCTACAGTTTTCTAAAAATATTGGTGGTATCTCTATTAATGATTCTTGAGCTGCATGCAACACAAGTACGTTGTCTGGCTATGTTTACAGGCTGTAACATAATCAAGGGTTTAGATGACAAACTAAGTCATGAAGGTAAAGCTACAAAGGGTCACCCCTCAGTCAGATTGTATTACAGTCACATAAGACATACTGTGTCAGCTGTTTACCACATAACCACCCAGTCGGTTTAGTATGTTTTCCAAAACAAAATGTAAATTGAAATTATGGTTAAAAAGTCTTAAAATAATTTCTGTTGCTGTAATCAGAGTTGTTACAATGAAGACCTTTACAGTTCACTAGAACAGCAGTATGCCATACTTTCTATTTCAGCTCCAGTAATCTGTTTCTAGCCCTCCCTTAAATATGTCTTATTTTTACTTGTTTTCTTGTTCTTGTTCAGAGAATTTTAGTTTATAATTGGGAAAAATTACTGAAGAGAACTTCTGTTAAATGAAGTACAGAGTAATGTCTGTCAATGTAGACTAATCTAAAGCAGGATTCAGTATCAGGCAGCAGAGATAATTATGTTCACCTCAGCTATTTTGGCTTTATTAATAATTTAGTACTTTGTTTTGATTTTCAAGTTTTTGTTTTAACCCATCCATATACCCCTGAGAGCAGCTCTTCTGACAACTATTCTAGGATGACAGTATATATACTGAAACCTGTGATCAGACAATGTTTCCTATCCTCATTATTTCAGGTTATAGGAAGTTTGGAATATACCTTGCTCCATGTGATAGAGAATCAGTCGGGCTAGGACCACTTTCATAATGCTCTCCCCATGTCCTGTGGTTGAAGTGGCACCAGAATGGTTGTCAGCATAACCTCCACTTCCTTTTCAAAGGNAAAGCCCTGCATTGCTTAAAATAGGTACCAAACATTTCTTCCTTTAGGTCCATTAGCTCTGTGCATTTCTGAGAGCAAAATGTCAGAAAAGCTTCTTTCTTGTTTCTGCCACAATTTGAAAAATAAAATATATGAAAGAGATGAACAACAATTGGAGCAAGTCAGTTACCAAGTTGAGAGAGAAGACTAGTGACCTGTTTATGTACAAGAGGCAGAAGCAGGCAACACTCCATAGGAATGAGCAAAAGTATTTTCCAGAACAGCAAGAGAGAGTATACTGAAGATCAGCAAGATAGGGTCAGGACCCAGAATGCCAGGTCATATCAATTGAGAGAGTATGAAGGAAGATCTAGTGAGGACATTCATGAGCTGACCAGTTTGAAGGGAACTTACCCCCCACAGCACATAAGAGATTTGAAGAGCATAGGCTCTAGTAAAACTTTACAAAGCATCCCTGATGAATCTTCAAAGTCCTCACTACAAGCACAGTGTTTCTTCTGTTGAACTCTCCTTCTCCCCCCTTTTTATTTTTCTCCCATCCTTGTTTTGCTGGCACATTCCACACTCGGTTCTCCACCAAGCTTCTGCTTGCTCAATACCCATATTTCTAGCACATCTCCTAGGAAAAATATTTCCCAGGAGCTAGGAAGAAACATACCACAGCATTATAAACAAGGTACTGGGGGAGGAGATAGAGGCCTTAGAAGAGCAATGAAAGTTTCTTCCCTTCTGCACTTTCTTGATCAGATCCCTTTAATGGACTCTGAGTGACATGTGGAAAAACACTGCCATATTAAGTCAATGCCCCCTTACCAAAGCCTCTGATGTTTAAAAGCACAGCTGAAATTTCTGTATCAAATCCTGAAGATGCCTAGTGAGACCAAAAGTTGCAAGCAATATGTTCAAAAGTACCCAGTTTCACTTGTCCTTCACAAACCCATGTCCCAAACTACATGAAGGCTATACAGGAGGAGAGTATTTGCAGTCAGAAGGCTGCAGCCAGACACAAAACTGAAAACCACAGTCAAAATCCAGAGGATACCAAAATGTCAGCAACTTTGTAGTCAACAGAAAGACAGTTTTATAATAATCATATACTGCCAACAGCAATGCTATTTGAGTTTGGATCATGTTTTACTAAAAATAATTTTCCAAATCCCAGCTGTATGGTAGAACCCTGAAGCAATCAAATGGCAAGTCTGTTTCATTAGAGGAAGAAGTCTACGCAAAGGATTTCAAGTGTCTCTTTATACTTGGATAAGAGATCTCTTAAAACATTTCCTTTATTCCACACCATATCTATTAGGTTCTGAGACAGTCTTATCTGGGCTCTCTCAAGAACAGGAATTTACTCAGCGGTGCAAGTCACTTCATAATTCTTGCTCACTAATTCAACAAGTAGTAATTGGAATTACACCTACCTCCTTAAGTATCAAGGAAACAGCATCTTAGTATGGAGCAGGCTACATTTTTTGACTTAGCAGAAAGCAGAGCCATAAAAAAGAAGAGCTTTATCAGAATCAACAGAAAGGGAGCACAGGCATTAGCATTGAAATAAGGACAGAAAAAATAATCTCCCATTCCCATTTTCCAAACAGAACTCCCAATTCTTTCTTCCTAATCTCCATGCTATAAGGAGCTTTAGCTTTGACAGATTTGAACGTTAGACCTCCATTTCAGATGGACTAGTATTTATGTTTTGTTTCATTAATGGAAAGGAGAACTGTAATACTTTTTTTCCTTTCTTTAAATGAGATACCCCCAAAAAGTAAAAGGCAAGATCCCACACCCCATACCTATGCATGCTGTGTCACCAACACGGCCAATCAGTTTATTAGAGAGTCCTCCTGTGGATGTTGCACAAGCTACATTGCCTTCACTGTCTATGGCAACAGCACCCACTGTTCCAAGGTCTCTGCCAAGAAAAACAGTTGACAAAATTAGAATTAAAGCATACCTGCCAAAGCATGTTGCCTTTATTTCCCAGGTAGCTTTAAAGAAGATTTCTACAATAGAATTACTGCTCATCATAAAGCTATTTTTGCCATGCTTCTCATTGCAAAAATAACAAGAAACATGCAACAATTCTCACAAGCTTTGTACTTAACAAAGTAGAAAACGCTTTTTTTTTTTTTAAATCTTTCCCCCATGACTTGTTTACTTTCATACCATGGAAACTTGGGGAGGAAAAAAACCCACAAAACAAAAGCACACAGGGCAGAAATACTTCTAGTCATTATAGTTCTGGAGTAGTTTTTTGGCTGACACACAAACTGACACACAACTTTCCCCTAAATGGCAACTCAAAGATGCAACAATTGGCTCCACTGTCTCAACAGGAGGTTAACCGGAATTATTAATGACAATGCATGTAAATGAGTGAATACAGAAAAGGACAGTAATGTTATGCATGCACTGAATCATTTCCTTCCTGTTCCTCCTCTTTCCTTTTCCTTACTCCCCTTAATGTTTGAATGCTATTAAAAAAAGCTTATTTATTTTCCTTTCAAATAGTATTGCTCACAATGCATCATTAAGACATACTTTAGTCTTTGTACTCTGTAGCTAAGTAATCTTGAAGTTTAAATCACTTGGCCAGCAGACTTTGCTGAAACTGCACATTGGTTCAAAAATCTTCAGACACCAAAGAAAACAGAAGTCTCAACTGTATCTCTATTTCTTCAGCACAGAAAAGAAATATACAATAGCCTGCTCAAAATGTACATGTGTAGTTGTGTATGGAAAAAAGAAAGCCTGTCCTGACACACTGTAACAGTTGCTGCACTGAGAAGTGAGACATTACTGAGAAGCGACAGTTTAAATATCCATATATTCCAGTCTTAGCAAATCATGTAGGAACATAAACCAGTATGTGACTAGGAGAAGTATACCAAACCCCCAAAATAATCCAAATTCCTCCACACAGGAAAATAGTTTGTAACAATCTTTCAAGGAACTACCCAATAGGCAACTGGGAAAGGAATACCTTTCAAATTTGCCTAGACACTGGTGAGGGTTTCTCTATAGCTTCGCAAAATCTAAGCTAATTAAGTCAGACAAAGTCTTTGTGTACCTTGAAACCCACAGTCAGATTCTCAGAGACCCAACTTCCTGTTCCCTCCTGCTTATGTAAAATATCATACTGTCAGTCCCTACACTTCATTCACAGCAATTCAAAGTTGACTGATGAATCACAGGCCTTATAGGCTGCTCTGACATTTATGCAGAGACGGACCTCATCTCAAACTGATATGATGGTGCAGATGGGCTTCCCACCCATCCATCTGTTACAAATGATTTGCTGAAAAGAACATTAGTAAATTCAGTGCTCCCTTGCACATTCATGTAGCACCCTTCAACCAACTAAAGTTAGATCTTCCTGAGTAATTTAGAAAGATGTATCCAGATGTACATTTTCTTAGGTAAGTATTTACCTTAAGCAACTGTGGAAAAAAACGCACAGAGATAACACAGGCAGTTTTAGTATTCCCTGTTTTGGTACGAGATCACAACTGGCAATAAATAACAAAGTGAAAGTGTCCAACACACCTCATCTGCAGTGGAGCAAACAGACAATTACACTTGATTTCTTGCAGTCCCTTTTTTACTGCTTCAGTGTAACCTTTCCTTTGATCATCTCCAGAGCAAAGGCAAAGAAGATACAAATAATTTTTTTTGCATGGCTAGTTGACTCCAAAACATTAACAAGGAATACAAAACTGCTATCAAATTATAACCATCTCTCTATTTTTAGTTATTGACAGTAGCAAGAACCTCAACAAGTACCTGTGATATACCAGAGGATGCTATTAGGGATATTTTCAACCAACGATTATTCCTATATACTGCATACACTGTGATACAGAATGTATTATCTGGATTTGTTCATTCTTTCATTATCCAATCTTTCATTATCCAATACCTATGAAGTGACATGTACTTACACTATTGCCACTTAACTAATGAGTTACCTGCTATTTTGTCTCTCAGCCCTGCATCAGTAGTGGGGTTTCTTGTTTGTTGATGTTAGAGTCCTTGTTAGTTACTATCTCCTCAAGTTACTCTAGCAGTGTGATTCGCAGTGGGGCTAGGAGCCCACCTTACAGCCAAACTCAACTCAACATCCTTTCTGTGGGATTCTCAGGCAAACTCCAGTAATTCTTAACAAGGGTATTGTCAGAGTCTTTGCAGTGTGAGACTGCAGATAAATCAAGTCACACCTTGTTCTCGGCAAAAGGTGTGCAAGATGGAATGTTGTACATGCAGTGGAATCCTAAGCTTTCAGCATAAATCAATGCAGGCTTCTAACCAGCAGAGGAGAAAGGTATCTCTTATGGAGACACCAGACTTTACCTGCAAAGCCTATGAAACCCCAGGGTTTCAAACACTTCGAGGATCAGGGGACTGGAAGTAAAATACACACCAACCTTCAAATTCCCAATATGATCTGGTATTATGTGGCCTCTGACTAACACTACTTCACCTTCTGTTTGTTCGCCTCAGGCAAGTTTCTGCATAATCACTGTGGATATAACAGGGAAAAAGAACATTCCACATGTGATACAGAATGAAATTGGTTTGCATTAAAAAAGATCTGTTTTCAACTTTATGAATTTGTGCTGATGCTTTGGTTTTCAGAAAAAGAACAGCATGGCCAAGACTAAGCCTTTCAGAAGTACACAAGCTTTTTATTATCAGATATTCCAGAAGAAGTCCATGCTGAAACTGAAGATGCCTAACACTGTTTTCAGGGAAAAAAAAAAAAAAAAAAAAAGAACCAGTTACAAGGAATCAATGAAGACTTAAATGCCATGCTATTCCAACTTATATGTTCAAGAGAACAAGATGGCTACACCATCCTCAAAATTCTTCACACACAGTCCTTGGACAGACCATGGATGAAAAAAAAACTTCTGTTGGATAGAGAAAAACTATGACCAAGACTTCATGGTCAAGGAACAACACCATTTTGTTTACGAGACCACGTTTACGCTAGTCTCATAACTTTGTTTTTCCTTCTAGCAATTTACTGAAAGTAACATACAGGTTGTAATTTATAGCCTCATTTCAGGGACTTTAATTAACATGCTCACAGAAGAAATTTCCTCCTTCTGATCCACAAATTCAGCTCTGCTCCTGTTTCACAAAACAGATGGATAGCACATAATACAGTGTTTACGTAATGTAATACAGCATTTTTCTGCACCACAACCATGGACATACAAACGGAAGCTCAAAACAATTTAGTGTTTATGCTTACCTCACAGGCACAGACAACATTCTTGACACCTGATGTTTTTCATTCTTTTACTGTCCACTTCACCTTCCCCTCTACTTTATATAAGACTGGGTTGTTTTCCAAGTGATGCTCATTTTGCTGTTGGGCAATACTATCCAGCAGCATCTCTCTTCCCACCCACCACTAAATTTAAATTTGTTCATTTTTTTTCATTCCTTTTCATAACCAACAGCCACAATCACTACTCAGAGGGAATTACTGGTCAAAGTCTGATGTTGCTTAACTATCTAATCCAATTTAAAAACAAATTTGATCATCTACTTAACCAAGATCAGCTTTCTTGAGTTTTTGGGGTTTTTAAAATTAACTTGGTTTACTATGTGCACTGAAGATTTTTTAAAATCAGTTCCTCCACAGAAAAAGCTATACAAAATAATATCTGCTTTTGTTAAAGCTACACTGTGCACTTCTGTAACTGATGATTTTAAGAGCAGCAACAAGTTCTAATTTTGTTCTTCCATAAACCCACAAAACCTATGCTATTGTCAAAGTGACCAACAATCTTCTTAAGCAGCAACAAGTTTCATCAAGTTTGTTCCAGTCATTTAGGTTTAAGCAAATTCATTGAAAGCTTGATTTTCTACTGCTTCCAAATAAGACATACTGTAAAGACTGTATCAAACCACATAGTATTTGGAATATTCAAATATTTGAATATTTGAATATTTCCAGGTTGGTGTTTATTTGTTTGAGGTTTTGCTTTTCTTGGTCACTTTGTTTGTTTGGGGGTTTTTGGTTTCTTTTGAGATTTTTTTTGTAACTAGATAGCACAGATTAAAATTACCCAAAATTAAAAATAAAATATATTTTACCTACTTCTGAAACTCTTCAGGGTTGGAATCTGGCTCAAGGTTCTTCTTCCATCTCTCCCGGGATCTCTCAGTTATGAGTTTCTCCCCTGGAATTTCAGGAATACCCATGGACTGAGCAAACAGGTGTGCTCCATGGTCAGTCAGCAGCATATGCTTTGTCTGCAGAAAGACAAGAGATCCATTGACAATTCTTGTTTTGTCTTGTACTAAGCAGTTTTGTATAATTGCTATTTTTAGAAGTACCCACACAAAGAGAATTACAAATTTTATTTTAAAAATTTCTTAACTTCTGCCCATATCCCCTTCTACTATAGCTGAAAAAGGCTTTCAGTTCTCCAAACTGCAAAGTTTAACCATCAATAGAAAATAATTGTACTTATCTAACACTTACTATAATGGGAGAAGAAAAATTGGTAAATTTATTCTTTAGCTAATTTGTATGCAACTGTTTTGTACTGTTTCACATGAATCACCAAATTTCTTCATAACTAACTATTTTGTCCAGTTGACTAAGAGATTTAGAAGGCTTTTATTTAAATGCTAAATAAAGTCCTAGTAAAACAACCAAAAAATTTAAATAGCATACAACTAAAATGTTCCTTATCAGCTGAACAATTTCATTTTAAGTATTTCCTTCAACAAGCTGCTATTCTTATTAACTCAGAGGATCAAATTTAAGAACAGAATACTTTCTAATAGGTTTGACCAAAAAATATTTACTCTCTTCTAACAATACTTGAAAGTTCTATTTTGATTCCTTTATTTACAAAGCACTTCGAACCAGATTTTAATTCAACAACCTTTGTTAATTCAATGCTTCAATGTCTGTAGAGTTTGGTTAATTCATATTTTAGAGAAACTTGCCAGACAAATTTGTTTAATTAATCCTCATACTTTAGTAGTAGCTCTGAAATCTGATTTTTTGTTTTGTTTTGTTTTAATGTAAAAGTAAGAAGCAGCAGCTTCTTGCACAATTACACAGCTGTCAATTCCTCATCAGAGCCTGGGAGTGTTTTAGAGAAGTGGTGGTCTGACTATACAGCACTGAACAATTTCAGAGCAGAGCACATAACTCAGAGCAAGCCTTTCTGTCCATGCAGCAGCAGCAGCACAGCCCACCAGACCAGCTGGGGTCCAAACAGAACCATGTGATACTGGAGGCAGCAGGCCTAGGCCTGAGAGCCTTACAAAGCACCCACATGGCACAGTCCCAGCTCTCAGCCAGAAGCAAGGACAGCAGAGGTTGGGTACTTCTGCATCATGCTACATTCTGGAGGACATTTACAGCCTCAAAGCTTCAGGTTAAGATGTTGCAGACCACCAACTGCTGTTGATTTCTAAAGCAATGACAAGTAATCACTACCATGACCAATGCACAGCACTGCATTGTTTTAAAAGATTCCAGACAAACCTCTTGCCCAAGTCAGAAACACTGGCCTCTACTTAAGCCTATTACAGCCTCTGCATTAAGCCGTTTGTACAGGGACAGAGGACTACACTTTAGAAACATTTCTGATGCTGCAAACATTTCTGAAAATTTAAATGCCTTTTTAATTAATCTTTAATTCATTAGAGTATGCTTTAGGGAATATTAAGGATGACAAGGAAGAAGTCCCCTGTATATGTGAAAGCAGACATCAGGCTTTCATGATGAGGGCTGTTACCACAGTGCGAGACGATGCAAGATCTACCTATTTCTAACAAAAATAATGAGTAGTGTTCTTCGACTTGAGAGCCAACTTCTTTGTGCAATACTGCCCTCCTCTGCCACTACCACTAACCCACGAGAAGCACACAACATAATACTCAAAACAGTTTTGGTTTTTATTTGTGCGTGTGGGTTGGACGTTTTTTTGTTGTTTGGTGGGTTTTTGTAGGAAATTTGAAATTTGCTTTTGTCTTCATATGTACCAGAAGGCTGTGTCCTCCATCCTTTGATTTCTTCAGCAACTAAGACTATATCAGATTCTTTTAAATAAGTAAGATTTATTATAAAAATAGAAGTTATTTCTAAAAACATTTTCATAGAATTCCATCCCATATGCAAATTTGAATAACATATGCACCTTCCTAGGCTACACAAACAGGAAATACTTGCATATTGATAAATAAACTTCCATGATAGGACTTTGTGTTTGGGGGGCTTTTCTCTTCTTTTTCAGTCCTCAGTGAAAAGATGTTGTCTTAAGCTGATTTTTTTCATTCTTTTAAGCAGATGTTGTCAATCAAAAGAACTAGTAGAACACTGTCAAACAATGCAAAAAGCACATTTTCCTGTCTCATTCTTCCAGTTTCATTAATATGCTTGCTAATGTAAAATGCCTACTTTTTCTGGAAGACATTTACATTAAGTCATCCAAAAGCACAAAGAAAAGGGTTCAAGAGATCTTACAAATAAGCAACAAATGCTGGCACTTTTAGTTAATTTCACTGGAAATGGGGAAAATACCCCAAATTTCTGCCTGGCCTAAAGTTCAGACCATCGCAGTTCTTTATTTAACAATTCTGGCAGCACAGAAAAAAACCTGGTCCTTTGCCTCAAGAAGTGTGTGTTCTAAGCTAAATTCTCTTTTGCCTAATGTGAAGTCTTGCACAATACACAACTTACATTTTCCAATGAATTAGTGCTCCAGTGTTCATGAGAATCCCATCTAATGAAGTGTTGGAGCTGAGAAGGGTTACATGACTTGCCCTCCCAAAAAAAGTCAATGTATCGTTCTATTTATGTTCAATACAAATGGGAATAATTCAAAAGAAATTTAAATGCTTTTTCAAGAATGTGTTACATTAGTTAATGTACTAATAGTCTTCCATCTCTAGAAGCTCCTGTGAACAACAGTACAGTACATAATGAATTGAAATTATTCTGGCACCCTCCTTTTTTCTACTCCATGAATTTGGACAAGTTTGAGCACAGCGGGAAAGTGACAACCAAAAAGGACAAATGTGTTGCAACAACCTAGAGGAGCTGCTCTGGCCACCAGATGGAGCCCACACTGTTCCATAAATAGGATGGAAATATCATTACAAGCAGATACAGGGTGGTTTTGCTTGGTTGGTTTGTTTTCAGGAGCTGCTTGTTTCAAAATTTTTTATGGCATTAAGGCACCTCAAACTTATGCATGCAGACTAAAGACCCCAGGAAAACTACCCTTATTACCCCCAAATCACACAGTTAAAATGTTTTTTAATTTAGCACAGCACAACAAAACACACTATTGAATGTACTGTGAAGTACCCTGGGTTGGTGTCCCAAAGTTCCTGTCCAAGATGAACAGATGGGCAACAATGAGCAGAAGAGCAACATCAGTTGGTATTCCCATTTACAGGAGATGAAAAAGCACAGAAATTCATCTCAAGGTACATCAAGCAGTTTAGGTCAACACTTACATTTGAAATTTACCATCAAGCACACAGATTTTTTTGCATCTTGGCAAAGATTAATATCTTTACCACAAAGTGTCATGGTGTTAGGACTACACCATTATACTTGGTCCTGTAGAATTTTATGATTTCATTTCAAATTTAGCCTCAAAACTTTTGAACACCTGAAGCATCATGCAATGACAAGAAAGACAATGTAATAGACAAGATATAGGAGAGGGCTTTCTGTTGGCTGATTTGGGGTTTTTTGTTTAATTTTTAAAACACACCTTGCAAAGTTATATTATCAAAAGCCAACAGTATTGTTTTGACCTTATTCTTGTTGACTTAAATGAGATTTTTTTCATGGACGAGGCAATAAAGAAAATAAATCAATGATTTTGGAATAAGAAGTAAACAATAGGCATTAAAATAAGTTCTCTACAGAGAAAATAAAATAAAATACAACATTCACCTTAACATGCTAGAGACACCTCTCTTCCAACCCTTCATCTATATTCTCAAATTTTGTCTTGTGAAGCTGTCTACCACCTATACTTATTTACTGATCTAGATAATAACAAAATAAAATCCGTATGAAGGAAAAAAACCTTATTCATCACAAGTTTTAACATTGTTTTCTAATAGAAATACATTTCACTGAAGTATTTATATTCAATATTTTAGTGAAATGTTCTGATCTTAAAAGCAGAACTATCTCTCAATTAAGGACACAAAAAAATTCTATCTGCTTTGGAGGCCATTAAGGACAAGATAAATGTCAATCATCTTTATAGATCACCAAAACAGGTTTTGTTTCCTCAAAAGCCACTTTGAAAGGTTAAAGAAATATACGTCCTCTTTATTATTGTTTTTTTAAATATGAACCTTTTCAATGATGGGGCAGCTGCACTAGTAGAACGAAAATGTAAACTCCAAAGACAATGACAAATGTTTTGATCACTGTCACAGCCCTGTAATAGTAAAAAAGACAGATATCACACAGATCACTTACTCCCATCCTGACATTGCACCATATCTGAAAAATAAGAGAAGTCTGCTGTGGCAAATAGGAGATGGACTTCTCAGTGGAGTAAGGTGGGATTGATCTTATACAGAAGGTCAAGTAATATTTTACTGCCCTGATAAATTTGATTATCTTGGAAAATCTGTCAGCACCACACAGAGCTAATGATATCTTCTACTGGTGGAAGACTACAACTGTACTGGTCCTACCACCTGATCAGGTCTCCTGATCAGGAGAAAGCTACCCAGAACAACACAGGAGTGCATTACATAGCCAAATATGTAACTGGGTCATTTAACTCAGCTCCATATCACTGCAAAGTGAACAGTGTATTACTTAACTTTAATCTTGCAAGATCAAGCACAACACTCAGTAACAACATAAAAGCTCTTCAAAAACCAAGTGAAAAAACCCAAAACCCCCTTGAATACCAGCAGCGGAACCACAGGAGAGCAAGATGTATATGTCAAGTTATGTTTCCTTAGAATGCTATTGTTTATAAATATTTCTCAAAAACCCTTAGAGTAAGCGCTTCATAGTCATGACCATAGCTTCCAAACACTTCAATCCATTTCTCCCTTCCTTGCTGCTTTAAAGCACTACACAAACATCATCATAGATGTGTATCAATATACTGGATGAACTTCAAAGGAAAAGAAAATGCTTCATACTCAAGCAGATAGTCAGCATACCTTTTCCATAACAAGTCGAGCGAGTTTTATTGGGTTTGCTATGCACTTAACTGCAGATACTGCTCCAGAGTCTAAATTTTTTCCATCCATGATAATGGCATCCATTTCTACTTCACCTTTTTCATTTAAAACAGATCCACAACCTAAAGACAAATAAAAAAATTAGGGAGCAAGAGAAAAATAAGAAAGTCATTAACAACTAACCACCCAGGTGATTCAGTTGTAAGCTCTCATCAAGCAACCTTTCTCTTTCCCACTTTGCTGACTTAGCAAAAGTATCTCCCAAAGACAAACAAAACAGCAGAAACACTGCTGAGTATAACCACAAAGTCCAGCCATTAACAGAAGTCTCACAGAGTACAACATCTACTTAAAAACTGAGTGTTTTTTTTTTTTTATAAAATGAAAAACACACTCCAATCCCATCCAAATGATATATTTGGTATTAAAGCTAAATCAACAAACCATCATGAACAGAATTCTTTATTCCCAGATCACTTTTAAGTCTTTACAGTTTTTCCAAAGGAGGATACAACACCACCCAAAGAAATAGTATAGTGTTTGATCCTATCAACAGATTAACATCACACAGCACTCCAAGAAACTGCCAAAATTAATGGAGCAGAATAAGCGTCCCCTCACTACTGTACCAAAAGCTTGAAATAACAAGTGTCTTCCACTACATAAAATAATTTTTAAAAATAGAAATTAAGTAATAAAACATCAGGTAGTTATCTTCTTCAATAATTATCAGTGCTATCACTAACCTAACTGAAAATTCATGACATACAAAATGAGACAATGCAGATAAGGTGGTTTTTAAAATAATGTCAATAATTGTACCACAGAGGAATAACAGGTTGCAAGTCATCAAGTGCACAAGCCTTGCTAATACAGATGGTGAACACGAAACCTGAAAAGAAGTAAAAAAACAAACCAACACATGGCAGATTTACACAGTATCTCAGGTAAAAAGACCTGAGCATTACACATAACTAATCCAGTAGGGGTTTTCTCCTTTCTGTGAAACCATCAAAGCAGTCCAGAAACCTCTGTTAATAACTGACATAAAACTTCTATACCAATGTACTTCAGACCTGAATATATGAAATGAAATCCTCTGTAACAAAAGGCAGCTAAATCCTGCAATCCTCCTCTTGTAATCTCAAATGCTGCCCCTGCCACATACAAACACACCCCTCGAAAGTTATTTTTTATCTATCTCCAACTGCATAAATAATTCCACGGTTCAGTCCTGCATCATTCACAATATGTTAATTTCTAGACTGATCTGTAAAGAGCTTACAGGTTAATTGTGCCACCCATGTTAACACCATTCTTCCAGCTTTTCCTTATGCTGGCAAGGAATTGTCTCCTTAACTAAACCCTGCCACGATCTTTTAACTTCCTTTGATAGGGTTAGGCTTTCTTTTTCAGTGATCATGAAATTCCCACTAGAACTGGGGTACCCCTTCCTCAAGCATCAGAGACCAGAACCATGGTTCCAGGGGAAACTCAGCAAGGCCCCTTCATCACTGCATTAAGAGTATCCCAAGTCTACTGGACATATCTCATAGGATACGTCTTAAGATTTTCTAAAATTTGCTGAGCAGAAAACAGTTGCAGACAGTTTCTGTAATCAAATGCAGCTTTCTAAAAAAGTCTCCTTTTACAGCTGGTAAAGGGAGATAGGTACCTTTTAAGAACAATTCATCCCACTTGTCACAGACTCACAGAAAGGCCTAGGTTGGAAAGAACCCTTTAAAGATCATCTAGTGCCAACCCCTTTCCACAGGCAGAGATGCCACCAACCTGGCCTTCAATGCTTGCAGGGATGGGGCATCCACAACTCCTACAGCTTTGAGAGCTGTAGAGCCAACTTTTCTCATTCCACCAATCACCGTGAAAGTCTGTACACCCCAGCAGAGCTAGTTACTGAACTTCAAGAGATCTCAGGCAGGATGAATCCTTCCTTCTGTGGTTACAGGCTACCTTTTTACCTGCCTTCCAAACCAATGGGTAGGGACTACCAGCCTCTGAGGCCATGGTATCCGTTGGCAGCAGTGCTGAGAAAATAGTTTTTGGCTTACTTATTAAGCAAAGGGCTGGGAAAACAAGAGACAGACAACAGAAGGAAAAACAGAGCATGAAACAAATAATCAACATGTCTGACATCAGCCTAATCACAGTTGGGATACTGAGAGGAATACTTCAAATCCCTCCTATCTGTGGATAGATAGATCTGTCCTATGTCCTGCAAAGGCTGCATAGGAAAGAGCATGCAAGGATCAAGAGTGTGTCAGTTCTTACACCTGGAATACTCATGCCAAGCTGGTTCATACTGCTAGCCAAAGAGATCACACAGAAACATAACCATGCCACAAGTAGAACTCGATGACTTTATTATGCTGCACAAGTCACTAAAATGGTAATTTTATACACCAGTATAGCTTCTGAGCCCTTGCACCAAGCCTACGTCAAGATGACCCCACACAGCACAGCTACACTCTATCATACGAGAAAGGACACAGTTTGATTGTTCTGCCCATTCTTCCCCACTTTTATTGCTGTCTCTTAGCAATGTCTGTGTTTGCCTAGAAAATACTACAGCAAAACTGATTTTATCCTTTTATGAAGACAAATACTACACAGTGAGTTTTAAACAGCCACTCCAATCAGGGTCCTTGTCACATAGTTTTCATTTTTGCCAGATTCTGAGAGTAGCTGTGGCTAATGAGTGCTAACACAATTAGATATATCTGTAACAGACTACTTAGATCATCATAGCCAAACCTGAACACTGGGTGAAGGCTCAAGTCCAGTTAAGTAAAAGCTAAATGAGAGAATGCCACCCTGATGCTAAGTATACAAAAGTACACACTACACCTCCAAGTCCACTTCCTGATTTCAGCTTGAATGCTCTAAAAATCAAAATGTTCAACCCAAGTGAATAACAAAACAATGAAATTTTCGTATTAAATAAAAGCTGCTCTTGACTGCAAGGTGAGATGGAACAAATGAACCTCTGCAAACTAACTGAGCACATAACTAATATCTGTGTCATCTAAAATACTGAGCACCTGCAGGTATTTCATTCCATGTTCTTTTCTGATGTACCATGGTGGGAGTAGGGAAATATTTTCGCTGAAATTCATCAAAATAATAAACTTGAGGTTCTAAGAAGAGGAGAAAGTATTTGATTACTACCACTAACATTAATTCACATTACTGATTAGGAAATCCAGTTACGAACCCTTACTCTAAGAAGTTATAGATTTATGACTCATATACCATTAATGCATTGCTTTTCCAGTATTATTTACAAAATAACTAATTAGAAGCATTAATGAAGAGCAAAACACCTAGGATCTCCAACACCAGTATTTCTGTGGCAATAGGTAAAGGTCAAGCACTCAGGATTAAACAATGCTGCAAGGTATATCCAAGTGCCTTGAAGAGGCACATTAACTTTACACATATTCTGTAAGAGCCCATGTCTTAAAACTGGATATACATAGCACAGTAACAGAAGATTTACAGAAAAGTAAAACAGCACTACACAAATTAAATGGCAGATACATAACACCGAAGCATGGGAAAAGCATAATTTATCTTCCTCAGTGTAGTCATGAGAAACTACAGTACGTACCACGCTGAGAAATCACCTATTTTGTGACACCAGGATTTACTCCACTGCAATGTACATAGGTCAAGAACAATGCAACAATAATAATACAAGCTAGGATTTTCAGAAGCATCAGGGCAAAACATTTGAAATATAATATGATTCTAAGTCCACTTAATTCTTAAAAAAATTACCTGCATTAAAATGAGGATCATCTTCCATTAACCGTACTGCCTCCTCCACTGCATCTATGGCACTGCCTCCCTGCTTCAGGACCCCATAACCTCGCAGCGCAGCTCTGACAACACCAGCACGACATCCCTCCTCTCGTTCTTTGAAGATGCGGCCAGCTCCACCATGCACCACGATGACAGGCTTCATCCTGCCAGGTTCCTCGCCAGGCTTTCAGCTGTGCACACAGGTTAGGTGATTGGAAGGGGTAGTCTTTAGCATGTGCTTCTTTCTACATGGGGAGGCTGCAGGTTAGGTAAAGCATACCGGTAGTTTGCAACAATTTTACCTTCTGGAAAGCCAAGTACTCACATGGAGGAGCTCCTAATTCAGTCTGGATGAGGCCTCAGGCAACTCGGCGCAACTCTAAGGTCAGCCCTGCTTTAAGGAAGGGTCTGGGTCAAGTGGCACAGGAAGGGCCCTGCCAGGCTAAGTCACTCTATAATCTTGTTGTTTAGTATGAACCCTCTCTGGTGATAAAACATTACATGGGAGCAAGCATTTGAGTAACCCTTGAACCTCAGCTGCTCTTTGTTTTAGATGGGCAGCCTGTTGTCAGAGTACAGTACTATCACCAGCAATAAAGAAAGGCAACTGACCCGGCCCGAGTTAAAGGCTTACCCAGCTCAACCACCTGGATCCCAGACTTCTGACCTCTTGCAATACTTTGAACTTCGAGCAGGAAAACAAAGTGTTCATTCACACCTGGCAGCCAACACCTTGCTGTTACTGCTCATGGTCTCCTGCGAGCAAGAGAGATTGCTGCTAGTTGCTACACATCTTTGGTGATGCAAATCACGGGGTTTGCTTCCAGAAAAAGGAAGAAGCAGTAGCTAACTCATCTCCCATTGAAATTTAGGGCACCTCAGAGAGAAAACTCCCCTCGTGAAAAGTTTCTCGGGGACGGCTATTTTTGGAGGCTGTAGCGAATAGAATCCAACAGCCTTTCCTCTCTCTTACATGCAAACCCTTCCAACAGAGCTTCCCGCACTCCTCCGGTCCCTCGCACTCCTGCTGCCCCAGGGGAGGCCGGTCGGGATGGCAGCAGGCGAGGAGCAGAGGAAATCCCAGCCGGGGCCGCTGTGGGGCACAGCATGCCGTAAGCGAGGCCGTTCAGGCTTTTATTTCAGCCAACAGCTATGTTCTTCCCTTACTTAGCACAGGCTACCCGCGGCCGTAGACCCAGCCCTGCCGCGCTCCGAGGCGCCACCTCCGCTCAGGGTGGGCCCGCGCCGCTCTCCCGCCCGGCCCCGGCGTTCCCGCGCAGTGCGGGCTCAGATCCCACCTGGAACACCCCGTCCTTGCTGTGACCCACGGCCGGCCTGGGCGCGCTCCCGTGCGGGTGCCCGCGGCAGCGCGGGACGCTGCAGTCCCGGGGACCCTTTGCCGGCAGCCGCCCTTAACAGACATGGCGCCCCTGGCTGCGCAGAGCCGTGCCCGCACCTAACATGGCGCCCGGGGCCGCTCCCGCCCCGCGGCCTCCGCCCCGCACGCCGCAAGGACAGGGCTGCTGCCGCCGGCCCTGAGGGAGCGCGGCCCGGCCCTGGGTTGCTGGCAGTGGGTAGTGGCGCCCCACGCTCATCCCGCCGTGGTTCTCCCCTCAGCCGCCGAGCTGCTGCCGCCCTGTGCACGGCTACAGCCGCGCTGTCCCTCCACCAGCTCACCGTCTGCCACCGCTTGATTTCCCTTCGAGTTAAATTAGAGAAACGGCGCCTCTCCCCAAAATCGGTCCCCAGCAGCACGTCCCGCGTGCCCACCCTTCCCTCTGGCCGCGCCGGGTTATTCCCGTTCCCAAAGCTCGGGCTGCCCGTGCAGTTTTGGAAGCTGAAAGGAGCTGTAGGCCGAGGGAGCTTCGGTCTGTGGGGATCTTTGCGCACATCCCACGCAGATTGGCACATTACATATATACATTGCATATATATATATATATATATAGGTGAGGATAAGCTGTATGTGGCCAAATTGTTCCCAAACTGGTGGCAAAAGAACTGAGCTTGACGTTTGTTTTACGTGTAATGATATGCTGCTGGTGAAACAAACAGTAGCTAACTAAAAGCAGAGCTGCTAAAGGTTCTTTCTGAAAAGTAAAAGATAGAGTTTATTAAAAAACCCACGTAATTCTGAACTCCCTTTACCTGTGCAACTAGAAGTGTAAACAAAGATTTCTCAACATTTGCTGAGAAATTTGTACAAACTACTGGCATATATCTGGCCTCCCTTGCCTGTTCCTGCTTTGCTGAGCGCCTCTCTGCTGCCTTGTCTCTGTTGAGGTGTTGTAGTTCGGGCTGCAGGGAGACATTGAACGCTGTGTCCACTCAGCGCATCGATGGGACATGGCTGTGCAAAATGGCAAGGATTTATGGCAATGTGAAGTCACTCCATTTAAGATCTGTTTTGCTCCTGAAGGTTTGAAAATTAATTAGTGTGGTTTAATTAAAAGGAAATGATGGTTTTTCTTTGTCGCCATTAGGCTTAACACAGAGACATTAAAATTTCTTACATTAATTACTTGAGAGTGCTGCCTGGTTTCGTAGAATATTTATCTTGTTTTCAGGTAGTGTCAAGACAGGAAACCAATACTATTTAGATTAAACAGTTTAGAAGAATCATTTTGGTTGTTTGCATGGACAGCTGAACACAAAAGTTATATAGTAACTTTAATTTGAAATTTTAATATTAGTCTAACATTATGATTCATCAAAACAAGGGTGTCACTAGAGAGAACTGGAATAATCTGCCTCTACATCAGCTTTTTACCTTGAGCCCTCTTTGGCCACTGCCTTTGTCATTGTGGTCAAATCATTTATGTGCTTTTTAAAATGCTGTAAAGCTTCTAGCAGAATGGAAAGTATAAGTAGTTTTATGATTATTATTTAATTTTTTAAAATTAGCACACTGAATTGCACATCAGGACCCTGTCCTAAAGCTATGTAAACTCTTAGAATAAGTTTTAAATAATTGCTCTAGAAATCTATTGATTTTGCTCTTGTGAATTTTCATAAGAGACATTTGTGTGATATAATTGCCTGAGAAATAAATTATAAAATGTACAGAATAAATTAGGGGCATTGCATGTGGAGCCTTTTGGAGATTAACTTTCCTGCTTGTGTGCCTTACTTGAAAGAGATGGGAACACATTATCATATGTGAGTAAGGCTGAAGTGGGGAAATAGGTGATCTGGGCACATGTGGATAGGAACATGTGTGTGAAAATACTCCGATGTCATAGGGTCTACTCTGCATTTCCAGTGACTAAAATACAAGTGTACTTGTGCCTTCTATTTTCCTGCAAAATCCATAAATTAAGGATATGCCCTCCTTCTAGAGAAAGAATTCCCCTAGAATCTAATTGAAATGTTAATTTCAGGAATCAGCAAAGCAAGTGAAATACACTGTAAAAGTAACTGGTTTAATGCATATTTATAATAAATATATTTTTAAAATAAATGTTTATGTAGTAACTTGTGTGTTTATCCATAAACTATTTAAAAATCTTCCAAATCTGATATAGCACAGAAAGCAGTGCTCTATATTTTATTAATTGGATTGGAGGAGGATGCAGAGTTGATCAAGGAGAGGGCTGCTTGAGCAAGTGTCAAGCATGCAGAAACAGAATGCTGTTCACAAAGTCTGCAAACTTGGATCTTTTTATATTAGACAAACTGTCTTATGGAGATCACTGCAGCATTAGTATGCTCAGGTCACACTCTGGAAAAACTCATGCATGTTGAATAACTATTCATGTGCACGATTTGATTAAGTCTGTAAACCACTTCTTACCATACTCTTACTGTGAAGAGTGTGTCACCATTTAGGGGAGCTGGAAAAAACAGTTCCTCCAAGAGTTTAATTTTTTAATGCAAAGTTAAAAGTTATGTTCAGGTAAGATCAGCAGTGAAATGTGCAGAAGTAGGACAGTAAATGGTAGATGAGATATTCACTAAACCACAGTTGTGATCAATTCTAATTGATCTGATTAATGAGCTGTATGTTGAATAGTTCAGCAGAAAATATTATCTTGGGAAGAGGCACTAGAATCACTGGCGCTCATAATGTTTCTTCCCCCTCTGTGCAGAAGAGAGATTAAATTGGAGATGGGTTCATTTTCCCACTTTGGGCAGATTTGAACCATAGAACTTAGATGTCTTCCCCATGGCAGATTGTCCCAAACAAGAAGTTAACAGTGACCTACTGCTCCTAGTATTTAAGGATGTTGCACACAGGTGGCTGGTTCTAAGAGGCCACTCTCAGAAACCTGTGAGGGGAAGAAGGGAGAGTGGCATAAGTTGCAGTGCTGGTCATGGGAAATCCCTGTTCACATCCTAGTTTGAACTGTGTGCACCGTGCATTCGACCAGTTTTCATAGCTAAAGTTTAAAAATGGTCCTGGTGGCTCCTTTTTCTCTGCACTGTGCATTTACTGAGATTTTATCAGTATTTATCTGCTGTGTGCTCTGCTGAAGGTGCATTTGAGGTGAGTGTCCTGAGTAGAAGAGGACCAGACTGACACGTGGATGACTGGCAGAGACTAAAATTAGAACTTTTTGTTTTCCTATTCTTCCTGTTGTTACAAGAACCCTGAAACCATGTTGCATTTTTGTCACTGCATTGCTGAAAAAATATGTTCCTCTGTCACCTCTATGCTTTTGAAGTCCCTCCCACAGCCTGTGAAGTCTATAAATCCCAGTCTGCTCCATTCTAATCACTTTAACTTCAAAGAAGGCAGATCAAGTTCAACTTTTTGAGATTATTTTCAATTCTGTATTTATCTGAAGCTTTGCATCCCCTCTGTAAAACTCTTTCAGATATTCTTGTTTTGGCTAATCTGTGTAAAACACAAGAGTGTGTTGGAAGACTTGTCTGTGTGTCTGCCAGAGGCTTACAACTTCCCAGCAAGTGCAGGGGGCTTCTGGATCGATCCATTCAGAGGAAATGGCACCCTCAGCCTGGCGAGGGTTACAGTTGCTTTGATTCAATCCCATGCCCCTGGCCAAAATACCTCACAAACTCCAGAGCTACCACAACAATTGCAGCATTTAGAACACTGGAATTTAGGAAGTATTTATCTTATGTAACTCTCAGATTTATTTTGTCTTACATTTTGATTACATAAGGAAAAATGCAGTTCTCCTAGTTCTTAATGATATACAATTAACATGCTTAAGGCTATAATTAAAAGAAAGGTTTCGGCATAGCCATATTAGGCAAAACCATAATTACTTTTTAAGATGCATTAGAAGATGTTTGCTTAAATATTACTTGAGATAAGGACTCAAGCTTCTAAACACTCCAGGAATTTCCAGGAAAATTTATAATACACCTTAGCAGTAACAAAGTAACAATTCTAAGAATTTTGTCATGCATGCAGGCTTAATGAGGGTGATAGAAGTATCCACAGTAAAGATTTGAGGTGGATTTTGTCAATATATGGAACACCTTTGGGAGAAAAGATAGCACAAAACAGTTTAAAATAATTCATAGGAGATTTTCCTGTCACATCATGGAAAAAGAATGAAAATTAATCAAATGACAAATGAACAGCTGTTCAAGTTTGTCCTTTCACTGTGACTTCTTGTCACTCAAATGTATGAACCTTTAGTGACCCTAAACACAGGACACAGGAAATAATCACAGAATGCAGGAAATAAAAACATCATCATGGCAGATATATACGAAGTGTCTGTACAGTGTGTGTACTGAAATGCTCTTTATACTTGAGAGATGAAATAGGAACAAATGAAACTAAGTTGGCACACACAGTCATGGAATTTAAAAAAAAAAAAAAAATTTAATAACTTTTTAAAGACTTAACCATGTTCCAGGCATTGGACAGAATCACAGGGCTCTTGTGTTAGACACAATATTCCCTCTTGTGATTTGAAATGGGGTTTAAATAATAAAAACTTCATAACTGGTGCTCTAGGGAATCACTATCATTGCCTGCAGGTGACCCTGTGGAGGCATTTACTTTTGCAGAAAGGTGGGCAGGGAAAAATTAAACTTTGGAAGTTTGCTGGCTGTGCATTACATTGCAGGTATGCTTAGACATAACAGTTGCTCAATTATCAGGAGGATTTCAATTACTATGTGTAGCCATTAGAAAAAAAATAAAGGCATGATAGTTTTGCTTAGTTCAAATGTTTAGTGTATTATTAGAATTATGTTTGTTTTTAGTGAAATAAAAAACTGAGATGGGACAGTAGAAAAACAATGGAATTTTAAGTAAAGTTAGTTTAATGCAAGTGATTTATGTATCCAATAAAAGTATCTCCTACTGCAGTAATTAACATTAAGGAATATTTAGAAAAAATATGTGCTATGTACATAAAACTAGATTCAAAGGCATGTTTAGAAAGGTTATTCTCCAAAGTTCTTCCTCAATTTATTTCTTAAGAAAATTTCAGGGTTTTTTCATACATCTTATGTGCTATCAGACTGGTTTTGAACAAACATTTTGTTTTCTTTTTTAATGAGAAATTGCATTTCTTTCACTTCAGTTCCACTTAAGTATAAACTCTTACAGTATGTATACTACTGTAGTAATAATTGATAAGCTTACAGTTAAGACATCACTGTAGTTGCAGTTTTGGTGTGAAAATAACTACAAGGGAAATGCCAAGAGCTAAGGGGGTTTATTTTTGAATACTTCAGCTTCCATTTTATTTCTTTCCCTAAGTCAGCATCAATTCTAATGAAGTAACTAAAACCTGTGTTGTTGCATATACATCTAAAAGCCATATTTCAGGTAGGATTTTTAAGATGTTTATCAAATTATTTATAAAATGCAAGAATACTGCAGAGAGTAGGCCGTGAATAGTATACTAAGAGAAAATTCTCCAGTATAAATCAAAGAAGTCAATCATAAGGCTGGTGGCAGGGAAAAAAAAAAAAAAAAAAAAAGGTGTATTTTAAAATGAGAATACTAAATGAGATAGCCAATTGATGTCTGCCAGGCACAGACATAGATCTATTATAGTGAGAATTGATGTCAGGTCTCTGTAAATGTAATGTAACAGGTGATGAAATTTGTGTGAAGTCTTCAGGTAAGCCATGCAAAGATAGTGGAAATAAAAAGCACTTTTAAATTGATTGTGATGTGAATGGGGAACCAATGGAGTTGGATGGAAGTGGGAGGATTATTTTGTCTTTCTCCTCAGTCATGAGGATGAAAGCAGTGATGTTTGCCCTCAGCTGCAGTACAGAAAGTGATCATCCCATGAGAGCTTGGAGAAGTATTCAAGAACAGATGTACAGATTTCCAGAGTGTCACTTGTGTTGATTACAGGTGGGGAATATTGTTTATTTTGGTACCATTATCTGGGAAGATTCCTAAAGCTGCTGAGAGCAGCAAACTTTGTTTGCCTCCAGGTAAGCAAAAATGCAGCTTACATGTGCATACTGGATTCCTAGATGGCTGCAAATCTAGTTATCTTCCTGAAGATTTGATGACGCTGCTGGTGCCAGCATATTCCTGAACAAGCTCATATGAAAAGAAAACTCAGGATTAGGTGTTATTCTAAGGTTGCAAAAAGAGGCAATTTGTCATCTGATCTTTGAATAAAGATAAACGAATAGATATGGATTCCCAGTGTATGGATTCCTAGAGACTAAAACTATTGCAGTACTAGCAAAACACAAACATACGAATGAATGTAATTAGGACTGGTTTAAGATGAGTATTGAGTGTAGAAAAGATCAAGAGAGTAGGGTTCAAAATGTTGGTTACCATTCTACTGAACTAAATGTTAAGAAATGAGACAAATAAAAACATGATACCTTGTATTAAAGCAGCCAGATTTAGGTGGAATTGTAAACTGCAAATAAAGTATTTTATGAACCACGAATTCTCCTTTTCTCTACTTCATGCATTTATGAATAGCCTCTGATGTTGTCTGTTAAGTCCTTATTTTAATATTCTTTCATAATATAATCTCAATTTACAATGTTTTTAAGGGAATTTTGAAATAAATCATCATGCATATTGTTACATTCAGTAGCCATCTTCAGTTGGGTATAAATTAGCACAGTATGAAACAGATCTGCAAAGGGCATTCACACATTGAAGTTGTATTGTCGGTTTTGCTGGGCTATGCAGGAAAGATTTATTTCTTCATCCAAATGTTTGCACACCTGATAAAACCTACTTGGCATGTATGTTCAGGGCAATGGATGCTAGGTTTTCAAGGGCAAAGTTTCAATCCAAATTTTAAAACTTAGTTTGGAGTGTCATATTTGTCCAGAGAACTGAAACGGGTTTTGTGAGCAAAGTGCCAAGGTAAGGCCGAAAAACCCCCTGGATTTGACTATCAGATAGTTTCCAGTGTTACAGGAAAGGGGAGAGGAGACTCTCAGGAATTGTGGTCTTCTACAACTGTTGGATATTTCATAGAGGGGAGCTGAACTCTGACCAGTATTTGGGAAGGAGGTTTGTGGCGTGGACCTGAGGTAGCACAAGTGTGAGCCTTGACACTGCTTGGAACTCTCAGTGTTGGTGATAGAGCTTGTGTTCCTTCTTAGGATGTCAAAGTTAAAATGTGATCTGTGTTCTTGTTACTATACTTTGTGTTTGGTATGCCAAGTTGACTACTGCTATAATCAGGAAGACATTGTCAATTCCAAGGCAAGTGCCATTGCTGCCCTTTCCTTTTCCTCTACTTTTTTCATCTTTCTCTCTCCTCCCTTCCTTCCTCCTCCAAATTTCCTTTTTTTTTTTTTTTTGTACAGTGGGGCTTCATGAAAAAACTGGCAATGCAGAATTGGTACTTCACGTTGATGGAAAATTCAAGATCATGAGATAGTACTAGATTTATCATATTTGGTGAGCTGTTTCTGCAGAGGAATTTTGGAGAAAAAGTAGTTAACATCTGAACAAAAGTATCCCTAAAATTTTGAGGATATGTGGTTAGATCTATTATCTTTCTGCTGCTTTTATTCCTTTTCTAGCTTTTGCATTTTTAAAGAAATCATTTCAATATAATTTTTTCTTAAGTCATTGGAAGTCACATTTTTCCCCACTTTTTTTAAAAAAAGAAGTTTTTATGATTACAATATTGTGGATGAATGGTGACTATAACCAGTAGAAGTGCTTCAAAGCTGATTAAAAGGAGGACACTGGGCTTTCTGAAATGCTCTCTGATCGAATATGAGATATGGAAGCATCCAACTTGTTTTAACAATGAAAACTCCTTTTTTCTTCTGTGTAAAAATAGATCACAGTGCAGTGACCCTAGAGGGAGAGAAAGAATGAAAAAGACGTGTCTTTCTCTCAAAATTCTGACTACATTGTTACAGTCTGTGTCAAAGGATGACAAATCCGAATCACTTTGCTTCCCGTGTTCTTTGAATTAGAGCTTGGTGTGTGTTACAATATTTTGACCTCTTCAAAATTTTGTAATTTAATTAGCAGATTTCCTTTTCCCTCTCTAGCCCATTTTGAAGTGTAGGGAAAAAAAAAAAAAAGAAGCATCTATATCATTCTCTCTCTCTCTCTCTCTCTCTATATGTACCAGTGTCATACTACTTCATTCTTTTTTGAATATAACTGCATATTTTGAATGGAATTTATATGAAAGCATTGTTGTATAAATTGAAACCAGGGTGATCTAAAAACAATAAGTAGTATTAATCAATGGAGATTAAAGACTATCTGAACTGGCTAGAAAAAAATTACTGCCCAGTCACTAATTTATAGGCTCGATGCTCACTAGGGTATTTGCCCAGCTGCACCTGCCTTATCAATGTGTTCAACTGTGAATTAGTTAGCACAAAAAGTTGGCAGAGGAATAGGGAATTTTTCACCTCAAGGTTAATAACAAGGCAAGCTAATACTGATTTAATGCTGCTATGGTCTGGCAGTTCAGCATGAACATGACTCTATATTGCCATCAGTTGACACATGTCTACATTCAAAAAACCACTTTCCTAACTGAAATCGTTTTTGCAAGAACATCAAGTAGCAGGCACCTGCCTTAGCTGGCAGAAAGTTAAGTGTCCTGGCGAAGCTAGTTGTCTAGGCTTTCTCTGTAACTGTGGGGAGAGCCATTTTCAGAGTGATTCATACAGTTCTGAGATGTGTCTAAAATAGATGAAATGACTCATCCTCTGGAAGTACCTGCCACTCTACTGACGACAGAGGGAGACCTAGATGACTAACTTACCACTGATAGCTAAATTTTGGACTGGTAGTTAACAGGAGAGAAAGCTCAGTACCAATGTCTTTTAATGAAAAGAGGCTCAAGTATGCAGTCATTATGAAGAAGTTTGTATGACCACTGATCTTGCAGTATATTCTGAAAAAGGGATGGATCTGCACTGCTATCCTCCTGTATCTTTCATAAATACGTTGATTTTATTTCTTGCTAAATTAATCTATATCAAGGTGAGGAAAAGAAGACATTTTTAACCTTAAAATCCCACTGGAAAGGGATAAATGTTATTTACTTTACACAGATCTGTGAAGCAATGAGCATGACATTTATTCTGCATCAGTTTCCATTATTGAAATTGCTTTGTATTGAAATCACTTTGTATTTATACTGGTGGTATTGGATATAAAATGCATTAGGTGAGGTGTAACAGATTGTTAGCATGTATTTTCTTAAATATAGCATGAAGATCTGCAGTCTGCAGGGCATTAACTTCATTGTTGGCTGCTTCAGATGCACCTTTTTGGAGAAGTTACAAAAATTAAGTTTTAGACTCATTAATATTTAATTAAAACCCATTACTTGCCCGATTTGAAAATTTTGAGGTCTTAGGGAATATGCAGGAATTATTCACCACATCTGATTTTAGATACCAGATTAGGTTTCTAAATAAGGAGTCTAGGCACCATTTGTAATGAGCAAAGTAGAGTTGACACCTCCAGGGAACAATTTAGAGCAGCTAAGGTAAGCAGGAAGGTAGTGCTCTGGTTGTCCTCCAGAAGAATTCTGCTGCTGCCTAACTTGAATCCTCTGAAGTAATCTCTGAGATACTTATTTATCCCTCTACATTTAGTGTGGAGGAAGCCTAGTCTGGTTTTGTAGGCTCTTGAAGTGAGCAACAGGAATATTCCCCTTGTTGTTTTCTATCGTAATTCTCGGTAATGGTATAGTAATACCACACCAAGTCAGAGTGCAATATTTTTCTGAATATATTGAGAATATATTTCTGAATGTCAGACATGGATTAGAAGTATGCTATTAAATTAGTATGCTCAGCAATGTTAATGTAGCAGTGTACAATATAGTGCTGTGTATGTAGTCTATGTAGCATGCTGACTTCTAAACTATTTTCTTGTGACTTGATTAACTGAGCACCCAGCAAAATCCATTTGGTTTTCTCAGAAAATTTGCTTTCATTTTGAGTGCCCTCTGGTTGAATCATAAACAGTTTTAACCTCTGCTAGGTCTGCAAGGCCCTGAGTAGCAAACTGCTGCCTGGCACAGACACTGTAAGGCCTTCTTCACCTGCCCTTGCATTCTGAGAGTCAGAACACAGTGCTTTGGGTCAAACAGCACAATGAATTGTTGTAGTTTTTTTGTTGGTCAACAGCTGTTTTACCCAAAGCAGTACACTCCTACTGTAGCTTTGAAAGTATAATAACTGGTTGTGTGTTGCTTTATGCAGATTGTATAGGGTGTTAACTGATTTGCTGCAGTTTGAAAAATCATCTACAGAGTTTAGGAACGTATTGTCATGGTAAGTTGAGATCTGTGGATTTTCCTTTCATTTAATATGGAAGCCCAAGTTTATGCATAAAGCCCAATATCAGTGAAGGGTGAAGAGAAGTCATAAACCCAAATCAGCCTTCATTAATCTTCATTACACACCTGGAGAAAAAGCACATTATAGGATATTACGTTAGCACCTGGAGGAGGAGGAATTTCCAGACTTTCAGGAAGAAAAGCAGGCATGTTACAAAAGACAAGCAACAACTGTAAGGGCTGTACCCTGGGAATTGTCTCCCAGTGAAGGAGTTTAGGTGACAAAATTACTTTAATATGGTAGCCATAAGAAATAGTGAATGTTTCATCTAAAACAATAAACAACCTTGAACCTGGTGGACAAGTTCAAATTCTGTTCTTTGGCAATCCTTCTTATAAAAGACAAAGGGAGGTAAAATTGCAAAGGACACAAGGGTGTATCCAGGGGAACAGGAACATCATTTATAGTCGCCAGAGTTGTTTGATGAGGCTCACTTGCTAGATACTTGATAACAAGGAAAGCCAATCTGTCACTGTATGGTTCCATAAAGAAGATTTGTCTATAATAGGGAGCATTAAACAGGGTAATGGAAATTACTTGAACAGCTACTGAATTAATTTTCTTTTTAAACATACTCTAAAGATAACTGTCTGGACAGCATTGCAAATTCTGTATCTGAGTGCATCCATTAGAAAAGGACTGTGAGAAATTTGCTGGTTTGGAATATAAACTTGGCTGTGCTGTCAGCTAACATCTCCTTTACCTGGAGCAAAACTTTAAGTGATGCATAATATAGATAGACTCTGCTGTGGACTCCTGGAATCATTACCTCATACAAACTGCTTTTATTTCACAGAGCAATGTAATTGTTTCTCTAGAGGGTGATAAGAGTGATTCATTATGTTTGATCTTTTTCATACCAGAAGAAAACTGCTGTTGCTAGCTCAGAAGACTTTTTGGCAAATCAAAAGGAGACTGCTAGTTTGGAGCATTTCTCTGTCAGTTTGAAATCCCCAAGCTGTAACTTCAAGCTCAACAGTAAGTGCTTTGCAGTAGTACCAAGAGAGCTGAAATAATCAACAATAGAAACCTTTTATCTTGTGTCTGAAATCCATAGATAGAAAGAGAATGTATATATAAATATTTCTCTTTAATATTTTACATCATGCTTCCACTTAAAAAGTTTAAAGTTCTTTCACTGAGAGTGGACATAAGCTAAGCCAAGCCACAGGATTAATCATAAATAATTTACACAAACTCCCTCTACTAAGATATCCTGCAATTTCATAAAGAATGAACACATGTTCTGAGAATACATAAGGGTTGCTATAATTGGCTCACTTTGACGCACCTGGGAACAACACATGAAGCTACTGTTGCAATTTTTCTGACATAACTGCTCATGTTGCTCACTGTCCACAATAATTAAATGTTCATTTCTCTCTAATTTTTCTTTTTTTTTTTTCCTTAGAACTTCATCCAGATTAAGGAAAAAAATCTGCTAAAATTCTGAACAATGTTGCGTTGTGAAGTCTGTAGAACAACTATTGCTTCAATAAACAGGATTGGTTTTGGATTGCTTTTTCTACAAAGACTCTGGAGCGCTGCCTTAGTCCTCCTTGCTGTGAAACGTCAACCCCTTCAGATCTCCATGGTTATCTCACAGAATGAAAAGTAAAAGCATTCTGGGATGATTATATAAAAACTTGTAAAGGGTAAGTGCAAACTAAAAAACTGTATTTGAGGACTAAACAGCACATTTTCCGATGGCTGAGTTTGTGCATATGGTTGGAGAGATGAATAGAAGCCTTAAATGTGCAGCATGGAATGGGCCTTAGTTTGGGAAAGATACAAAAAAGGCCTTACTCATTTATTAGTATGCCTTTTGAACATATACCTACCAATTTGATTGAAGCAACAAGAAATTAGCTGGATTGTATTTGGAAACAGTGTCTTAATCATTAAACTTAAACTTTACTAAAATACAAAATATTCAACATTCCTAAACATCTGTACAAAAGAGATTTAAGAGCATAGTTAAGGCTAGGCTTGCATACGGATGTGCATACCATTAAAGCTGGGGAACTGTGGATTTCTGCCATGTTCTGTAAATGTAAGATACATAAATTAGAATTGCTTAGGGACACTGTTCCTTACGTGAATCACTTCTCCAGTCTTTAATTTATGAATAAATGTGCTTGGTGTGACTACTCTTGTCTCACACTGATCTGAAATGGCAGAAAATATCCTGTATGCAATGGTTTGCAGATATATAGTATCCATGAGATATGTTTCTCAATATTGATTACAGTTATTTTATGTTTACAGAAAATTTAAAGCTGGGAGGACTGAAATACAACCAAGAGAGGTTTAATACTGATGTGGAAAAATAGTCAGAGAAAATTAGAATGCAGTTCAGGGACAATTTCAAAGTACTACTCTATTTAGATGGTATTTCTTATCTAAAATGTAATATGAGGAATGGACAGTGGTACTTAGGTTGAGCATGAGTCAACAGTGCCGTGTTACTATAAAAAAGTAAACGTGCTGGGGAGACATGACAAATATCAAATATTTAAAAGACTTGAAAGTAGAAAGATAATCAGCTGTGCTGTGGGCTAATGGGAGTAGGAAAATATAAAATGGGCTTAAATCATAAGAAAATTTCAGGCTAAATATTATTGCTACATTATTCTTGCCAGGCATATTCAAAGCACTGAGACTGCTTGTTTATGAGCTGGTCAGACAAATATCTGTCAGAGATAATAGACACTGCCTTGGGACCAGACACGTCATTTGGTTCCTACCAGCTCTGGACTCTATTATTCAATATGGTAATAAAACTTCACAAGTAGTTTCATGCAAATATACATAAAGATACAATTCACAGAGAGTATAAAGCCTTTGACACTAAGCACCTCAGGAGATATGCAATTTTCTCCAACAAAAAGTTTTGGTGAAGTAAATAGTCAAGCTTCTAATTTAGCTTTGATTTTATATTGTCATCTCAGTATCACTCCTTCTTCACAATATCTCATCCCAGCCATAGATCCCTGTATCAGAACAATACCTTTTCCACCTTCCTCCTCAGTAGGTTGGGAACACACAGACAAGGAAACAGCACCATGGACAGCAAATTCAATTTAAGCTGACACCATGATGCTGTCGCTGAAAAGCCAAAGCTTGTTTTGTGGTGCATTAAATAAATACCATATGTGAAGCACTGGAGCTATGTGATCTGTGTGGCATCCACTGGGCTGCTAGAGGGTAACACACCATTAAAGAGAATACAGAGGGCAACAACAAATACAAACACAGTGGAAAAGATGACATGTAAGAGAGAGCAGAGTGCAGTGTAGAAATGGGGAGTGGAGAGCGCTGCCTCCCATTGAGGTGCCAGACTCATGACTCTGTATGTGTTTAGTCAATAATATTTGGTGTTTAATGAGATGTATATGTATATTTCTATGGATATAAAGAATCTCTTAATGGAAACTAATTAACTCCTCCCATCTGTAGAAAGCTGTTACAAAGGCAGGACCTGCCCCTTCAGCAAGAGGACAGCAGTTTAATTTTTTTTCAAAATCTATATTCAAGAAGAGCTTCTGTGTAAAGCAAGACAAGCTCTATTAAATTACTGTTTCTTTAAAATTCCTATTGGAAAATTTTTGAACTGGGTTACCCAAATATCTTTCAGAGCTGATCTTGATATGCTGAATTCTGTTTCTCAACAGATCCTTTTTTTTTTTTAATTTTTTTTTTTTTTAATTTCAAACTTAAATCTTTGTGATTTCTCATATTAAATAGACTTTGGTTTTGGTATTTTTAATCAACTCTTTTTTACTTCCTGTTTTCATTCACAGTGTCCAGAATATCAAAGGCAGTGGAAAAGAAGCATGCAGAAGGTCAGTGCTAATGCTGCTCTTGTACTTGACTGCTATCAGAAGACATAGCAGACAGGTTTTATAAAAAAGTTTTCTTGACAGAGCACCATATGGTGGTATGATTATGTCTGGCTGGACACATGCAGTGTTTTCTTCACGGGGGACTTTGTGAAGGGTGTTTGCTCCTGCTATGCACATATCAGGATGCTTCATAAGGCACTTCCATTCTTTCATTCATGGCCTCAACATGCCTAAGATTAGACTGTAAAACGAGAATAGGCATCAAATACGTGCTTTGACATTAGCTCACTGATCTTTTACCAATCCATAACCTAGATGAAAAAACCTGAGAGACAATGTGAAGTGGAACTGTTTAAGGAATATTAAATGTGTTTTATTTTATATGGTGATAACTTCAGTCCAGATATGCTGCATTTTGCTAGGTATCATACAAGCACAAAATTCTGAATTTCCACCTCAGACTGCTTGAGTTTGTCTGACTCCAACCTGTACTTACCTGATGATGATAATGCCATTTGCTAAAAACGAGAAATGCCTATTTTGTGATATACACCTCCATAAATACAGAGTGGTTGCAGCATAGAAGGTGTCTCCAAGCAAAAAGGCACAAACTTGATCTCATATGACGTCTCTCACATTTAATGTCTTCAGATACCTCATACCAATAACATCACCTTAAACCACTGGGTAAAGGTCTTCCCCGGCTGAAATGGCTGGATTTTGCACAGCAATTCAGTGCAAGCAAAAGACTTCTGAGAGAATAAAAACCCAGAAAATCACTGCAGAACAGGTATTTTAGATAATTAGTATAATACAGTTTGGGGAGTGGGTTTTGAGGCTTGCTTATTGTTTATTTGGGGTTTTGTTCATTTTAGATAAATTATATTTTCTAACACTTACTTAAAAAAAAAAATTGCCAGCATATATGTTCTATAAAGAGGGTTAAGAAGTGAATGACTTAACAAACTGATGCAGCTTAAGTGACCCCAGTGTATCTTAAGCAGCACAGTGATTGTTTCTGTTTGCACACCAGTATCCCAAGAAACTCTTTTGTAAAAGGAATATGTATTTAAATTAAAGGCTGAAGTATGAGCAGTCAGTAATGTCTGCAAAATGATATTGGAAACCTGTCATTAGTTTCTTAAATTTGAGAAATTTGATTGCCTTTTTCAATTTCCTGTGAGACAAAATATACTTTCCCCATTATGTGTAGGTGATAGCAGACTCATCTGTTGGTCATCAATTTCCTCATGAGAAATTCTTATCTTCTTTTTATGTAATTCTTCTCAAATATATTCTTCTAATTTCTCTTTAATTTAGCAGTAGATTCCTTGAAATAGTTACACTTTGATTGAACATATTTCTTCTATCCTTTGGAACCTTTGAATATAGTGCCCCTTTTCAATCAAATTTGAAAAGAAGCAAAACTTAGAGGTAATTTTCTACAAGTTTCATGAATTATGATGTTCGAAGAGGAAAGGTGCTTTGAGCAGTTTTGAAAGAAGGATTATGTGTGAGGGTATTCTTTAATGAAAAACTATCAAAGAAGCCATATTGCTGTTCAAACCTGAGAGGTGTATCTATAAGATACTAAATTTAATTTTAAATTTCTTGGCATGGGTATTTATTTCAGTGGAATTTTTCAAATATTTGAAAGTCAAAGCTCCAAATAATATGTAAGCGAGAACACCGTAAAATAATATGAAACTGTGGAAAAGTCTCCAGCAAATATTGTGACGCAAATTTTAAGTTCTCTAATAATTTATGTATTGTATTGAACTAGTGTACTATTACTAAAAGGACAGTAGAAATAAGGAGAGATAATGTCATAAGTGGCTTACAGGGGTGGAAATTTAATGGAAAAGAGAATTGCTGAGTCATAGTTAAAATTTGCATTGGTGGAATATGGGTTCCTGTAATGATCTCAAATTTTAAATTAATCTGGTGACTGTTGAGAAAGATATTGCAATATTGCCCTTAATTAATTTAATGGATAAGAAAAAGAATTTTTTTAAAAAAAAAATTTAAATGTGTTTAGCTGCAGAGGAATTTTAAATGCCAGATTTTAGGAGTTCCTTATACATTGTCTGGAGTCACAAAATTCAATGTAAGTGGTTTTTTTCTTGGTTTATGAGGATGAGAGTATTGATCCAAGATGGAAATCCTTGTGACAGAGACAGCCAAATTCAATGAAAGCTGTTGCAGGCACCTGGAAATTACCTCATATGTGTGAGGAAACAATACAGAGCAGCTGAAGGGTTCTGTAGCACTGGAGACATACCAGGCATGGTGCAGTGAGTTTTGCTCTGGGTGAGTCAGTGTCCTGAAGGTCTCAACAAGTCAGAGTAACACCAAAAATGCAATTAAAAACATCATAGAAGTGGAAGAGAGAAAGAGGAAGACTAAACTTGTGTCACTTGGCTACATGATAACCAAAACTCTACAAAGGCATAATAACAATTTATATATAATACTTGAATACTGTACAGAAAAAGATGAGAATTTCACACTCCAGTGAACAGAGTATAGAGCAGAAGAGGATGAAATGAAGAAAAGTTGTATTGATCAGTTCTAGAACTCAGTTCCTGTGATGTTAAATGTCCTTCTTGTAACAATCCCCTCAAGAGAAGAGGAGGAAGCCTTCTCTTATTGAAAAACACCAGTAAATGGCTGGAAAAAATACCAGTAAAAGACTGGAAAAACACCAGTTAATGAACAATCCTGTATAGATACCTGGTGGTGTTCTAGGTTGATGGTTGGACTTCACGATCTTAGAAGTATTTGCCAATCTTAACAATTCTACATTTCTATGATTCTGGGATGTAACTCCTGGCAAATTCCTAGTTTACAACAATATAACCCTGAAGGAGCTGATGAGACCATATTGTTTGACCTACTGTGTAGCAGACAGGATATTCTTGAAGCAACTCCTGATTGGATTGGATTTCCTTCTTGTCCATTACATAGGGTTACACCTTTGGCGTTCAGGTCATTATGCAATTTTTTCTTTTTTCAATTCTTCACCAAGAATATTCTTTCAGCAGTGAACCAAAGCTAGAGTATAGACAGTTTGAGAGCATGCTGTGAGTCCTATACTTGTGAGGGAAGAAAGGGAGGGGGAATCATAAAAGTTTGGAAAATTATCTATTCAGTCTGTCTTTTCTTTCTACTTGTTTACTCTCTACATATGGTTTGCTTTGCTCCTGAACATATCATATAAGAAAAATCTTAATGTATTTGTGCCATAGGACTAGTGGAAGATGTGTATTTTCTCACTACTGAATAGAAGATGTTTAAAGGAGTTCTATGCATCTTGAATACATTTTCTGGATGAAAAATGAAAATTAAGGAAAGATATTTCTGTGTAGTCAAAGAAAAGAAGGAATGTAATGACAATTCCCTGCTGACAAGTTCTTACCCAAACAATAATAGCTAGCAATAGATGCACCTTTTTAAAAATCTTTAAAGCTGTTTATGAACTGTCCAATTTGTGGACTTACATGTTTTTAACCATTTTTGCCTCATGCCAGTTTACTGGTAGTGTGCTTCAAATTACGCTTCATCAAGGAATACAGGCATGAAGATGCAGGGCCCTGCAGTAATACTTTCGTGTAGACTGTCAATGCTGAGGCTTGACCAAGAGGCTCTCTGAAGTCCAGGAGAAATTTGCAAAAAAAAAAAAAGGTTTCAGGACTTAAAACAGAGATGATAAATTATTTTAAGTAAAGCATCCAAACATCATGTGTTTGTGCAGCATCCAGCATGATATTGCCTTGATTTTTGTCTGAAAGCCTTTACTATGTGACAATTCCAGGTAGCATTATTTTATTTATAAACTATATAATTTTCCCCTTCTTGACATGAACATGTTTTATCCTCCCTCAACCTAGCTAAAGTTTGTTTTCCCTTTTATGAAAATTTATCTTCCTATCTCTCATATATTAATTTGAAAAATATAATATTTCAGAGTTAAATAAACAATAGGCCCTGGTTTTAAACCAACAAAGTCAAAATACTCAGTATTCCAGGGCTGAACCCAACAATTCATCCTCTGTGGCTCCCAGGACTTACACCAGCTCTAAAATAAATGAGCACAGTCCCAAATACCGAGGCTGACTTGTTATCTCTATATGTACTTTTCAGATAGCAGACATTAAATAATTCACTATACAAAGTCTTATTTCAATTAAAATGGTAAAACTGATAAAGAAGTTTTCTTTACTTTTGGGAACATATCTCTGGCTTGTAATTGCATTAATTACAAATACACACAGTTGAAAAGTTATTCAAATGCAAATTTTCTTAATGAGAAGAAAGCAACTGGGAGTATAATTTTTAGTTGTTGCAGTTAATGAAAGTATTTGATTTTGTTTTAATTGCACTTTTAATAAAATAAAGTGCTCTCACAGTGATGAGGTTTCACTAATACAGCATCATCTAAGCCATGCTAGACCTTCCAAAGGTTGCTGATGGTGGATAGATCAGCTGGCACCGGGCTCTTGCTGGAGATAAGTGAAGCAAACAGCCCTTGCTCCTGGGCAGTGCTGATCTCTGGCTAACAGCAGTGTGCTGAAAAATGTCACCAGAATGACCCTAAGGGCTCTCTGATACTTTATCTAACGTTGCTAAGAAGTTGCAATAACTTCTTTTCAAAAGGATTGATGCCAAAATAGATTTACCCTTTTCCCCAAACATCCTTCCCTCAATATACTCCAAATTATTGTTAAAAATAATCAAGTATATAGATACTAGTGGGTTACCTTTCAGCCTTGCACATGAGATGGTATCTCTAAGGAAGAGCAACCATCCTGGGAAACTGGAAGCAACAGCCTGGTGGCTCAGTGACTGTATCCTGCCCCTCTTCACACTTCAGTCTGGGAATGTTGGGAAAAATAGGATGGCAAATCCCACCACTGGGTGAGCCTCCTGGTACCCATAAGTAGCTGTATCAACACCTCAGGGGTTACATTTCCTCAGCTGTGATTTCAGAATGCCATGCTTTCAAACTGGTTTTGCAATGTAAATCAAGAGTGTTCCAGAAAGACTTGGTCTAGTTGCAAACAGCTTAAGAACAGCAAAAAGACAAAATATATCAAATAAATAAGAATATTTTCATTTTGCTCTAATTATAATTAATATACTTGAAGGTATGATAAAAGATTCCCAGAATAAATCTGAGCTGTTTGCTTCATATTATGAAGAAATCTAGTTATTTTTAGCATTCTAACAGAATGTAATTTGGCACAGAGTGCTAATTTTATGGGTTTTGGGGTTTTTTCCCAAAGAAGCAAGTATTTCAGAGGTACATACATGGCAAATTAATTTTTCATAGATATTATGCATAAATGAAATTTAGAGGAAAATATCCGTATCTTAAGTTGAATAGATTCACCATAGAATTTTGATAAGAGTTCTGTTAATTTTCCTCTGAGATGAAAACTCTACTAAGCAACAAAACAGGTGTTTAAGCATGTCTTCACAGGGAGGAAAAGAGGGTTTTAAGATCAGAACTTCTAACCGATTTTGATCCTGAGAACTTATAGAAACCCATGGAGATCTCTCAGATAGACTTAACAGAATCCAGTATATTAAAAGGCAACTCACATGGCAATCTCTGTATTTTGCAAAGGAAATGTAAGGGGTACTGGAGTGAAGTAAAGGGTCAGGCAATAGTAGGAACCAAAAGACATCATTCTGGTAAAGAAAAGGTAATATAGTGAAGTTCAGGTCAGAGAGGAAGGAAAGGACAGAGCAGCAAGAAGGACAAGGGACAGAAGGCTTGCTGTCTTCCCCAGTTACCCATTTTCTTCCCTTGTGTATAAATGAGGGATATCTCCTAGTCAATGCTAAGTATTTCAGCTTTCTCCCATAGAAGCTCATGGCAAGGGGTTATCTCAGACTTCCTTCACCCAGCGTGAGGGACATGGCCAGACATGGTTTTCTTCCAGGTTGTTCCTGCTCCAGGAGTATCTGCACTCATTTGACTGATTGAGTGTTTGGATGAATGACCCAGAGAAGCTTTTCCTGTGCAAAGGATAGCTGATGTAAGTGCTCTGAAATACGTATGCTTATTCAATTTTCATTGTATTGTAGACATGGAGGTTCTGAGATGTCTTTTGGAGAATTTGTGTCCTCAGGTTCTCCAAAGGAAGCCTTTGGAGAAAGCAAGAGCAAGCTTTTATAACAGCTATCAGATTCTATGAATGTTTTTTGCTTCTTAAATACTGTTGCTGTAATGGCATGAAAAAAAAGGAACAGGCTCTGAATGGCCAGTGTGGGTATAACTTTTATACTCTGAAATGGGGAAGTAGATGATGACAGGGGCAGACATCAACTTGCTTTTAAGTGCTTACTATTACTGTAACCATCATGTCATGAAAGGTCATTGACATCATCAGCTATAGAGCCAAGTTATTTTCTCTTTTCTGATACAGTATTTCAGACAACCATTAGCCAGTCTCCATTGTGCTATAACAAACAGAAATTTAGGGATGGGAACTGAGCATTTCTGTCATCCCTGGAGCTAGTGGAGAGAAGAGTGATGTGGGATCCCTAGAGCTGCTCACTGGCCTTGGGAGACACTTGTGTCTGTGCCCTGTGAGTTGACCTTTTCCTTCTCTGTGCAGTATTGACAGTGCTGTTTCCTCCTCCAGTGCGTGCCAAGGAAAAACATGGCCTGATTTTACATACCTGAACTGCATCACTATAGCCACATCTTAAATGGCTATCTACAGCTGCTTAAAAGTCCACTGGCATGTACGAAAGTGAAAGTAAATGCATTATCTTCAAAGTAGTTCACAGATGCAAAACTCTGCTAGGGCAGTAGAAGTATCCCAGGCATATTTTCTGCCCTTTCAGACAGAGAAATTTAACAAATACTAGATTTCTAGAAAATCACAAAATGAAGAATTATTTTCTGTTCTCAAATAACCTTAATTCTTATTTATTTGAAAAAACCAACCCAATAAATGTGTAACTTTTCTCTTTCTGTCTCCAGATCTGTAATGAAAGAGAGGCTGCTTAAGTTTTCTCTGTGGTCATATTTGCCCTAGTCCTAGAAAGTACAACTCACCTGCTAAATTTCACAGCTATATCATCTTTAGCTGCATGCACGTGTACAATATAACACAATTTGTTTTTCTTTTTTCAATTAGCCCCTACACAAATTATATTATTCTCCAGCTTCAGTGTTGAAAATCTTGACAACAAAACCACTTGTAAGCTGACTGTATCCACCTTTCTCCGTGAAATTTCTAAAATGTATAGAAAAATTAAGATTGGAAACCACCAGCACTTCCCTGTTCACCACTAAATCCCATCCTCAGATGCCACATTCTCACACCTTTTGAAGACTTCCAGGGATTCTGATTCCACTTCCCTGCACAGCCTGTTCCAATGCATGACCACCTTCCCATCGAAAAAATTTTCCCAAATATCCAATCTAAACCTTCCCTAGTGGAACTTGAGGGCATTTCCTCTCATCCTGTCAGTGGTTGCCTGGCAGAAAAGGCTGACCCCTCCTCACTACAACCTCCTTTCAGGTAGTTGTGAGAGTGATAATGCCTCTCCTGAGCTTCCATTTCTCTGGGCAAAATAACCCCAAATGTAATTTATTATATGTCTCAAGGCACTAGCACATCACTTTTATCTCTGATCATGTGTCAAGGTCTGATAGAGCTCCTGTTACTGCACAGAACATCCCCTGATGCCTTCTTTGGGACCCACAGCTCACCCATGCTGCTCTTGCCACAGGCTGCAGTTACTTTCATTGGGAGCAGGACACTGGGATTTTTACCAGCCTTCCCAGGGCTGCTGTCCCCAAGGGAAGAAGAGGAAGGACAGAATTCAATGTATCTGTATTTATTAAGCTTTCTCATAAATTTGGGGTTTCTGAATTTGAAATTATACAAAAGTGTTGTCAGGTATCCATAGTTATTCTCAGTAAATTCTTGCACTGGAATGGCAGGGATTCCACTACCTCCCCAGCTAATCTCTTTCAAGGCATATAATTAGAAGACAAACTGTTGATAAACATTCCCTTAAGCATGATTTAAAACATCATGCTTACTGAAAAGTAATTGTACACTATTTTCATCTTTTCAATAGAAAGTAGTTGTCTTGCCTAAGGGTAAATATCTGAAAGTTGGTTGTCGATGTCTAGACTCATCAACCTAGATTCCCTTTATAGCCAGCTGAAAGAAACAGGCACCTCCAGGGCATGATTCATCTGTCTGTCTTAGAAGAAATGGCAAGTGGAGAAGGATTTCTTTCTGAAATATATGCCTCAGAAATTATTGGAGTTGTTCAGGATATGGTTTTCATATTCTGTGGGAAAGGGATTTAAAGAACTGGTTTTCTTCAATACCAGAATGAAGAAAAATGCTTTCAAGAAATTTTCAAGAAAATTACATATTTAGAAATTTCCTCTCAATAAAATGAAAGGCTTATTTTCTCATGTTTTCTTCCTTTATGTTTTATAATTCACAATGGAAAGATCCCATTTGGAAATGAAGAGAGGTTTTAATAAGAAAAATTAAAATTTGAGATCAAAGTGGAATATTTTGATCTCACTGGTATCCTTCAACTTAAATTGCCTTTTCCTTATGAAAGGTGACCAAAATTGGTCCATTCCTACAGAAAGTTTTATTTCCATGGAAAAGCATTTTTGTAGAAAAATGTGACAACAAAATTTTTTCAACCAGCTATACAAGTTATGTGTGAGTGGACAGAACTTTGTACAAAGAACTGTTTTTAATCTTGATACCCTCTTTATAAAAACATTCTGCCTTCAATTAACAAAATTATTTTAACTTTCTGTGGCCTAATAAGTAGCTCTCACTTAGGAAAGGGCTAACTGTGGCATAGTTTTGAGGAATGTTTTATAAAGGCAAGCTTCTAATAGAATTAAAATAATTAGGCATATAAGTTTGTTTTGGGCTGATTTGGTGTCACAATTTTTTTGAAGGGTGTGACCAGTAGATTGAAGTATCATATAGTCTTTACTTTCATGTGACCAAATGCAAAGAAAACAAGCAGAATGACATTGTAATAAGAAGAATTTGGTTTGGTCCCCCCATAAAAAATTAGGCAGAGGTTTGAGTTTTGTATTAGAAATGATTGATGGCTATCAAGCTTTCTGAGAGTGCAAAGCTAATACATCAAGCTACAGTAGGACAATAATGAGCTGTGACAGTCTAACTGAGTAAGGGAAAGTTTCACAGAACTGCATGTCTGGAAGGAAGACATCAAAGTTGATAAATGACTTCTAGCTAACTTGTTTCCTTCTGCAAGGCATGTTCCAGTGTTGCTGAGAGACAGATGTTAAATGGAGCTAGACAGAACTGAACACACTTCGGTAAATATCTTGCTGATAGGATGATTTACACACTGGAAAGAAGGAACAAACATTTTTAGGAAAATCTGAATGAAATCTTAGTCTTCATTCAGACAATGTGGGATTCACCTCACCTAATCATGAATTGTCTACTATGCAGTATTTATACTCGAAAGTAGCCAACAGACTTTATGGTCCATAAAGAGAAGTACATGTTTCTAGGGCACATTTTAGATACAAGGTTTAGGATAAACACACCTAAAAAGTATGTATTTGTTTTGCCATATTTAAAAGGAAGTCTAGGATAACTAGTTTAAATGCCAGTGGTTACAATGGACCCATCACAGATCTTCAAAAATCTCAGAATCTGATCAACTAAACCACTGCATATAGAAGGTTCTGTAATTAATTTTCCATTTTTACTGTATTGATTTTTTAATCATTCAATTGGACTTAATTCACTGCCAGATGTTTTCTATGAAGTAATTAGCTAATTGTTTGAGGCAGTAATGGAAACTGAAATATATATGTGATATCTTAGTTAGGAAGAATTTGACCACTATGCCTTTAGACTGGCCAGAAGAGGAAAAAAATCTTATCTGCTTCCATGTTATATTAACTTTTTGCCAGGATAAAAGCAAATTGTTAACAAAAACATACTAATTAAATAAAAAAAACCTTTTGGCTTATAGTTCCTAGCATGGTACTGTATTATTCTTCCCCTGTGACATCTCCATTTCCCATGTATAGTACTGCAATATTCCCTAGACACGAGGTTAACTCAATGCCTGAGACTGGAAGGTACAGATAGCCCTGCATGTCCCTGCATGAGAGGCTAAAATACTGCTGAGCACTGCTTGCCGTTGATTTGTGTAGGCTCTTTGTACAAGCAAGCACTGATCTTTTATTTCAGAACAAGTACACAGATGGAGCAGTTTCACCTGAAATGGCAAAAGAAAAGCCATCACAAGTTCTCAATTTCCTTGGCTATTTGAAACATCTCTTCACTGGAATGACATCAGAAATGCCCAAAAAGTGTAGACCAAGACGTTAAATGAGCACTGGGTGCTGCTGTGTGTGCAAGTTTGGGAAAAGTGGTTTGCCTGTAGATATGAGTTAGATCCTTGCCTTAGCCAGATCTTTGGCTCCCAGAAGGGGACAGAGCTGCAGGCCCTGTAGCGCTCTCGATGCTTGGCATGAATTGGTCACACCAACTACCGTGGAGATGTCAAAGATGTGACTTCCAGAAGGTGGAGAATGTACAGCAGAGGTAAAAAAGATCTTTGCTTTTGAATTACAGTTGCCAAAACACTAGTCTGTTCCCAAGCATTTTCAAAATATTAAACTATGGGCAGCTTGGCAGTAACTGCAGTTACTGAAAAAGTAACTCAAACACACAGAAACTGCTGAATCAACACTGAAAATACTGAATGGCTGATATGGAACAGAAATTATTCTGATGGAGGGGAAAAAAACGGTATCGGAAAGAACTGTATAAACAGGATTATGTTTTTCAGGACCTGTGACTAGAACATATGATAGCATGGCAATGAGAGGCAAGTTTCTTAACTGAGGAGGAAGTGCTTAGACTAGAAGAATACATAAACAGGCATGGTATGACAGACTGAAGATCACTCTGGCTACCTTTCATGTATCTAACAGCAGCCATAAGCAAATAGAGAGGCTAAGAGCAAGGCTGATACACCTGATGCTCTACCAATCTCTAGCCATCCTCATCTTGGGAACTTCCTGTGCTTCATGTGATTTCTACTTATTGTAACCTTCAGAGGATTTATTTTCAATTAACTTATAGTGGCCCTTCGAATTAAAGGAAACACCCAGACCCCATTGGCAAAACAATCTCTATTTGGGGCCATCTTGCACCTAAACAACTCCTCCATGTTTTGTTTTGAACCAGGTCCCTATTGTCTTCATTTAAAGTTCTATTCCTTTCTTGGAAAACGTTTTGAACAGCCTATTAGAGATGAAACGAATTTCTGTAGATATGTTTGACTGCCTAATGAGATAAAATTGCCTTTTGAACAGTATTCACTGAAACCTCAAATTTTTAAGCTGTTTGGACAGCAAATTTTAAATATTTTGACATTTCCATGGTTTGAATATCATTGTTGGTCTGTTTTGAAAGTATCTCATTATTCAGTGTTTCAGAAGGAAGACACAGTTCTTAGCACACCTTACTCTAGCCTAGATAAATCCAAAACATCTCTGGCATACAAGAGTTTTCTCAATCCCTTCTAGGTTATTTTACCTTTTTTTTTTCCTCTTCTGTTTTTCCTTTTTAATGAGAGCCTGGCTTAGACAAAATAACTCTTTCCTAGGTCACATGGTTATTATATCACACCAGTTGGGTTTTAAACAAGGCATTAATCAATTGACATTTCAGAATGGCCAGAAACTTTCAATGCCATTCATAATATTTTCCATCAGTGAATTGAATAGTGCAAGGAGAAACCAAAGTTGCATTTCCCCTTTATATGTGATTTATCTAAAAGATAACATTGTTGGTTTTTAACAGAATATCTGAACACTTCTTTCTATGTAAGATGGTAATATAAACCTAGTAATCCAGAAAGTAAACTTGTTTGAATTCATCCAACAGGAAAATTAAAAGGAAGTGGTGAAAATAAAGTAATACTTGTTTACAATAAATAGTTTTCTTATTTATTCTTCCTTCTGTATTTGATGCTAAGTTAAAATCATTAGGTAAAGCTGTCTTTATAACAGAGTTATCTAAAGATAACTTGACAGCAGACCTCCTCTGTTTAGCATAACTGAAACAAGCAAATGTGCATCTTAGCTTTTGTTGGGCTCGAAATACCCTTCACCAAAGCGAGACTTCCAATTTTGTTTCCATGACAATATGCGTGACTTATAAAAGCTGTGGATCTTTTTGCCTAAGAGATGTGACTAAACCAGCAACATTTCATTTGCCTTTAACTCTGCTTTTTTCTTCTCAGACATGAGAAGACTTTATTCAAAACATTTATTTATAAGAAGTTCTGCAGTCTAAGCTTCCATATTGTCATTCTCTTTTACCTAATTTTCAGCATTCTCTATGTAGGAATGTCCTCTTCTATTTTTACAGTATTTAATCTAATTCTCCTCTGTTTTCTTAATCTTTACAATACATACTTTCCCTGTGTTTAGTCAGACCGATTTTCTTCCAATTCAACTCTTTTGATGCTTCATTACTGAACTACCTTTTACTCTGAAGATCCTCCTCTCTTCTTATCTGCATTATGTAAACATAATAGTAGCTGTTTCTTAAAACAGTCTTCTCATACTTGTCTCCACTCTCTGTATTATCATTCTCTTATTAGCCCATTCTTGGTTAGTTAACAAATTTCTTCTTTAATACAGGGTCCATTTTCAAGCTTTTCCCCCCCTATACGTAATGGTATTACTTTCACCCCCATCTGGTTTCTTGAGTAGTAATTTTGACAAATATTTTATTTTGAAAAATATTTCTCTTTCTATAACCTAATATCAAATTTCCATATAAATATATTTTTGGTCACATGAAAACCAGAGTCACTAAAATTATAATTACTTTACAAATTATTTTAAGACCATTTGCTTTTCTTCTTTTTAGTTTTCTTTTCTTTTCTTGTTCTTTGAATTGTTTAATTCTTCCCTTATTCTATTAATAAAATGTACTTATTGTTTCAGCAAAACATCTTACCAAAATCTGTAAAATTATAATTTGCTACAATTTTATATTTGTAAAGAATAACTAGAAGGAGAACACATTAGTGGACTTCCATACGTACATAATTAGTCCACCAAAGTTACTTCTTCAAAACCATGCCTTCAAGATCTCACCAAAATTTAAAAACTCTTTGTAATTGAACAGAAGTAAGTGTGATATAAAGTCTAGAAATTTTCACATTTCATTGAGAAAGCAATCTGACTGCTATTTAGGAGAAATCTCAAGGGACAGGAATGGTTTTTTTCTTTATATTTCAGTGATCCTATTGTTTCAGAGAATTTGGTCATCCAAGGAATTTTCATCAGGCTCTGAAGCTTTGTCTATTACTAGTGACTTGCTAAGCCATGATTCTGACCCAGGAAGGTGTTTTATCTATGCATATTTTGCAGCTGAATCAAAATTCTCCAAAGCTGAGAGAGGAGTATTTATATCTTAGCTTTTTAAAATGTAAGGCCATCACCCATTTTAAATGGAAGATTATAAAATAGTCTAAATTTTATGTCATTTGGTGTATAATATTTATTTCTGCTCATCTAATTCATCCTTGCCTTTTTGAAAAATTAATTAAAATGCATTTTTCATGGCATAAATTAGGTACATATACTTAGGTATTTCTGTATTATTTATGCTTTGATTTTTGTATTTCTGCCTCCTCATGTACTGGAAAGGATGGAATAAGCATAAAATGGATTGGATCTGGTTCAAGTAGAAATGTCAGCTGTGATATAAGCTGTGTATTTTGAACCAGCAGCAAGTAACTAGAGCTACTGTGGAGACCAACAACTGGACCTTTGCCTTTTTGAATGACTGACAGGCAAGAAAATATTTCACCTAGATGTCCCACTATTCTTTTCAACACCTTGTGAACACTGAACATCACAGATCTCCTTCTACAGACGTGCCGATTTGTAGAGCTAGATCCTGTACTGCGAAGACACAGCCTTCCTTTCCAGCAGCCTTCTGCAGTGTCTGGCAAAAATGCCATCATAGTCTCTGTATTGGCATATGTCATGCCAGGGATTTCAGTTCAAAGCATGTCAGTAAAGTAAGGGAAATTTATTTTCTGGTTTGTGCCACGTCCTTCACATAAGTACTAATTTCTAGAGTCTCTGATGCATGTCATGGCTGTGGAGTTGGATTGCTTTAGAAGTCAGCATTTTGTTCTGTCGAAAATGTGCAAGCATTTGAGCACCTCAGCGCTGGAGTTTCTTTGAACAGTGGATCTTTTTTGGTGGTTCTCTAAATCACTTTTCCATACACAAGAAAATAAGTTTTATCTAGTTGGTATTATTATCAGTTATTATTTGCACTTAGTACACACAGTGCAATCTCAAAAACCCCTGAGGAGGGCACCAGCAGCAATGACTTGGGACACAAAGTGTGTGTAATTTGTTGCTTTTCTAAATCCTTATCAGGCCAGTGTGTACTGGATGTCATCTGTAACAATTCCATTTGGTTTTGAAAGGAGGTGTGGCTATTGTATATATCCTAGATAAAAGAATATACATCCTTCTTGCCTACATCTTTGGAAAAATCTCCGCCAACTATGCTTTCTTTGATCTGCAAATATTAATGCAAGTTTGGAATAGTTTGATGAGTTTTCATGCAGGATTCTTTATGCAGACCTGTTCATCTGTGTGCAAAAAGAGAAAATGGAATGCATTTTTGAAATAGTTAACAGGAACAATTAGGGTGATGGAGAGCCTGTGGGAGATTGGCTCTCAGTACACTAAATCGAGAGCGAGAAGGAGAAATGATCACTGCCTATAAATATAAAGATCAGTGTAGGAGTAGAGCTGTTTAAACTAAGGGGCAGCAGTACAGCATAGATGAAGAGAATTTGGCATGAATTAATTCCAGGCTTGAAATTCAAAGAAGGATTTTAGTACTCAAAACATTCAGGTTCTGGAAGAATCTTCTAACAGTAACAAAGTGAAAATGTGTTAGCCTGGTGCTTGATTGAGTTATGAAAGAGACTGTGTTATATGATTGCTTGAGGCAGTTGCAGTTGGATTTGTTAACCAAAAAGTTGTTCTCAGTATTGCTTCCTATTCTTCTGGCATGTTTTTTGGCCATTTCCATGGTTTTTGGACATCTGCAGATTCAGAGTGTGAGAAAATAATACCCGTAACAGCTGTGTGACTGCAACATGAACAAAACCACTGAGAGTAAGAAATTTTTGTAAGAATCTTATTCTTCTCTGAGGAGGATAATCCAGTCCATGGCCTGTTGGACAGCAATAATAAAGATACTTATTGCAGAGATGCATATAATTTGCTATCTTGGCCAGTACATAAAGGTACACTGTTAACCAAAGAAGTTGAAAATTCAAGATGCTGTTTCCAAACACTGAGTCCATGTGGAATAATATGTAACATCTCACGTTGGAGAGGGTTTGCTGCTTTGCTGCAGATACTCACTGAGCTTACAGCTGTGAAGATGTTAGGTCACCAAAGGACAATCTCACTTAAACCTGCGGAAGGAGTCCCAGCAAGTGCAAGAGATTTCAGCCAGCAGCGTTGAAACATTCCACTGTGAAGAAAGATGGGTCTCATCTCATCTAACTTTAGATGTCTACAGCAGAGCCACTTACTGCTAAGCTAATCACTCTGAGTTTTCTCTTCATCAGTAGGGAGGAAATAAGTATTTATTATATATAAGGGGGCAGGGGGAAAGAAGGCATCAAGGCACAGTACTCCTTCTAATTCTGTGTCCTTTATTTTCAAATGGCATTATTCCAAGCATACTAAATTGGAAAGCATGTTAACTGAGTGGTTTAGAATTCGTTTTTAGTTAGATTATTTTTCAACCTGCTTGAAGCAATGGAGTAGACAGCAAGAGATAAAATAACTTGTAATGTTATTGCCACTAAGAAACAAATAAGACAATTAAAATACATACTCATGCAGAGTTGCTAGGCTTTACATGGACAGCATTTTGAAAGTTTAGCTTCTCTAAAGGTATTTACACACAAACTTTCTTGTAACGCTCCAAAAATTTAGAATTGGAAATTGTAGATGCCAAGTTATCAAGGGTGACTTTAATCTGTAAAGGAAAAAGCAATATCATCTGAAAATAGCTACCAGTGAGAGCCAAATAAACAACTTCTTTTTTTTTTTTTAAGTTTGAGCTTGAAGGTATTAGGAGCTACAATCACCAAGGTTATTTTCACATGAGTTGCCAGTAGAGTGGGGTATTGTTTTTAGCTCAGTTAATCTAACACTATAGGTATTGTCCCCATGCTCTGCAGGTCAAAAAGGACCCTGGTCTACATCAGAATATTTGTGTATCTTGTTTCTACAAGAGGTCTTACCCTCTGTATTTTGGCAATCTCTAATGGATTTTTATAATTTAGTTTTTCTAGGAGAAGGAATGAGAGAGCAAAAATGTGGGGTTTTAAATGGGTGGAGAAGGAAGGCTGTTATCAAGGAGAGAGAAGATTTTGATAGCAGCACTGTTGGGCAAAGGATGTCTTAAATCTTTTAGATGTGGTCTGAAGGAGTTGTCTGGGAGGGGCAAAAAGGCAAAGTCTACTGATGAACAGAGAAAAAGAATCACTAGAATTTTAATAACAAAAAGAGTTCTTTGCCTGCCATTTTCTATCCTAGCTAACCAGACAATACACCTGCCAGAAGTAATGTGAATATTTATGATTCTTTTGGACAGTGAACATTTATGTTACTATCCTGATCCTGTTTCTTTTGAAGTCTGTAAAAAGTCCTTGGTAACTTCAGAGGCCCCAAGAGCTCAGAAACCCACCAAATGGAGAGATTCTTGACTGGAATATGGGCTTCTGAGGGAAGAGTTTAAAATCCTCATGGATTTATCAGTATTTCTCCAGTGATATGCTAGGTGTGATTGATATATTGGTGGGTACTGATTGACTGAGGAAAGAGAAGGAGAGGAGGTGAACTCTAGGGAATTTAGTGACAGTAATTAGTATGTAATACATGCAAAACTATTAGTACCAGCCTTTGTTTTATGTGCAGGCTACAAGAACACAAGGTAGGGGAGCCACACAACAGTGCAGTCCCAGTTAACATGCAATGAATTTTGTGGTGGACTTTTGGTCATTGAAATGGGCCAGATAAATTTTCTATAAATTTAAAGAATTATAAAAATTAGTCTAGGGATGTAATCAGCAGTGAAATTCACCTGGAAAGAGGAAACAAAAGCATCTCCTTAAAATCCAAGTCCACCCTGACTTTGCAACACAGCTTTCACAAAGTCCCAGACAAATACTTTGTAAAGATTTGAATGCTGAGGTAGCTTTAGAAATACATTTCTTACCCATTTACATGGCTCGTTAGCAGGAGTCTTGCCATGTTTGTCCCTTTACAATGGAAATTGATGGTAAGTTACCTGTCAACCTTCGAGAATGTCTCTCAGACTCAATTTTCCAATAAACAAAAAGGTTACATTATTGAGAGAGGTATTGCATTGAATATATTTATTAATGAAAAAGAAGTTGGTATGGCAGTGACTGAGTAAGCCAGGCTGCAGTAGATGTGTTTCTACACACTGTTGTCCAGCTCAATCAAAATTGCAAAGGCTAGTAGACAGAAGGGTGTAGTGAGGAACATCTTAAATCAAGAAAGTGTCAGCTGGGCTCCATTTCCTGATTTAAACATTTACACAGATGAATAACCTATACTTAAAACACAAAACCTAATGGAGAAGCAATAAGACACTTAAACCTATAGCATTTGTGAATTCCTATCCTCTGTATTTAAGATGAGTTCTGTCTCATTCAGCTTTGTCAGAGGAGGATGCTTTCTAAAGCAGCCAGCTCTGCTGAACAGGCATGGAGTGCTGTCTCCATGATAACCCCTTAGAGCAGCAGGGGACAGAACATCAACCTTGGCTCTTCTGTTCTGCTAGTTTGGGATATGTATTTTGTAAAAAAAAATAAATCCTCTAATTGAAAAATTGAAGTAATCTTTTGTTGCAGCAAAATAATGTAAAAAATATTGTTTGCCTTCTCTCTGCTGAGGCTTCCTGACTGCGACAGGGTTTAACCTAAACATGTACTGAGCCTCCTTCCAAAATGGCCAGTGCCCAAGGGAGCAGGAAAACAGACATTCAGATGTGAAATACTTGTTTCTACAAATTTTCCTTCTCTCTCTTCCATATTTTTCTATTTTAACTGCCACTACCTTGAAACAATAGGCCCATCAGCTGTACAGTAATTTTGAGTGGAATCACAAAAAGGCTGATACAGAATGCAATCAGCAAGGAACAAATTGGGGTGTTTTAATTAATGACAATGAACATGGATCTGTTGACTGTGTTTTATTAAGCAAATCTGATATTGCTTGTACTTGCATTAAAGCCGTGGTTAATACAAGTTATTGGTGTGATATCTTTAAATGTATGACATCCTGATAAAAATTAAGAGTATACAAAATCAAGACAACTGGCTTCAAACAAATGAAAAACTAGCCAAGTAACATACTGCAAAATGTAATTATATAGTAAATTGCAAATCATCCATTGGTGTGTTTTTAGCAGGTCCTGCAGAGATCTTTGTCAAATCTTGTGCAATGTCTTTATTAAAACTGAGAAAAAACATAGTATCAGTCAATGAGGTGGATGCAATCCCTACATGACTGAGGGGCTGAAGGGGTCAAAGCAACCTAAAACATCTCACCAAATGGGAAACTAATAGATAGACCATTACCAGTTGCGAATCATACTGATTACAGTGACCAAGAGATTGTAGAGTTTAAAATCATGAGTGAAATGAGGAAGACAAATATTATAATCATAACCCTGGACATTTGGAGAACAGATTTTGGCGTATTCTGTGATCTTCTTGGCAGTATCCAGTGGGGAGCAGAGGACACCAGGGCACAGGAGAGCTTGTTGAATTTCCTCAGAGAATAAAATCCCTCTATTCATATGTGCAGGAAGGTGAGCAAGTGTGGCAGAAGGTCAGCGTGGATTAACAGGGAACTCCTGAAAAAGCTCAAGCAGAAAAAAAAAAAAAAAAGTCCATGAAATGAGGAAGAAGGAATGGAATTCTCGGGCGGAATGTAAAGATAGTTGCTAAAGAATGCAGGGATGAATCTGAGAAAACCAAAAGGTCTCACCTGAAGTTGGGACCAGTAGTCAATATGAAGGAGAAAGCAAAGGACTTCCCTGAGTACAAAAATGCAGCAAAATGAAGGCAGAGGAAAATTACTTATGTGAGTTTTAAGTACACTAATCCCAACACTGGCAATTTTTAGATTGATCTGGTGATTTTTTGGTGGATCTGGCCCATTTCTATTATAAATGTTATTGTGAGTATAAAGATACAGTAAGCTATATCCTGAGTACTGGAATATTTCTGTGTGTCTTTGGACAAATAAAGTGATCAATAGGAAGTACACAGTGCTGGTAGCAGTTCCCAGGATACCCAAATGCATGGATGAAATCTGCCTACTGATACATACTTTACATATTTTGAAGATACAAACTGATCCATCTGCCTACCACTGCCAAGCACAGGGCCACACTGAATTTTTCAGGCATCTTGTTCCTCTTATTACTGATAAAACCCCCAAACCAAGCAAACCAGTAAGTAATTCCACTAAGGATAGCAGAAAAACTACAGTCATCCTCCACCTTCCAAATTTTGTAGGCAGGCAAATACAAAGCAGTGAAACAAGTACCAAACTTTAATAATAGACTGGATTATATAGAAGAAATCATAGTCATAAGATCTATTAAAACTTCATAGACGTTGGCACTAATCTTTTCAAGTAAATTTAAAAAATATTTTTACAAACTAAAAATCAAGAAACAATGAGCCTTCCAAGTTAGTAGGTCTGGCACAAAAATATTGAAATGAAGTACCTGCCTCCAAAGATTACTGGCAGGGTTTCAGAAAAAAAGATAGGAAAGCCCAAGAAAACAAAGAGTTGATTTGTCAGGGGTCATGGACTGCCTAGCTATTACTGAATTTCTCTGTAGACAATCTAACAGAAAAAGGAGGATTTGTAGCGCTGTAATTCATGTTATCTTCTTTTTCCACCTTACTTATTTCAGAGCTGACAGGAATTCACAGGAATCATGCAGTATGTTGCTCAGCTGGAAGTTAGGCAAAGAAATACAGATTTAAGCATGCAGTATGAGAAACCCTTCTTAGAAATTTGGACTAAACTTTTTCTTTATGAGATCTAAGGGCCAATAATTACTATGGAAAGGTCAAATCAGCTAACAGCTAAAATTAGATAATGAGAAGTGAAACACCTACTTTACCAGTTACTTTTGAAAATGCATATGAGGAAGTCTTTAAAGTCTAGTGCTAGTACTTCTTAACCCAATACTTGCTGTTGCGGTTGTCTTTACTGCAAGAAATTTCTTTCATTTTCACTTACAAAGAAACATTCTTTCCCCAGTAATTTTCATTACTTCTCCATAAATTTCTATTTTTAAGAACTCTCCAGGTAGGTTTGAACTTCAGCTGTCAGAAGCAGAGCAATTTTACTGGATTACAAAATGCAGCTAAAGATTTGGCTAAATATCTGAAAATTAGGGAATGAGAAGTAAAAAGACTGGTTCTAGGGAAGAAACCATTTCTATTTAGGTGGGAATCAGCATCAGAAATGTCCTTCCATTTCAGTCAGAACTCTGCTCCTTCAAGAATAGCAACAGAGAAGGGCATTCCCTTCCTTCTAGCTCTGAGAGTAAAGAGAAGAAATTTCTCTTCTTCTGCCAAGAGAAAATATCCCATGAATGAAGAAGTAAATATATGAGTAACAGACCAAAGCTGTTTAAGTGAGATAGAAAAAACAGAAGATTCCAAGAAACAATGTGACGGAGAAGGACGGAAGCAGTGAAGCAAGATAAATAATAGAAAAGTTGGAACAAACCATTAGGAAAAACCTCAAAACCTCTACAACAACCTACCATGGACAAAAGAGGTATGACTATTGAGAAAGATAAAAGAGCATCAAGGACACTTTATGTCACAATAGAGACATTTCAGTACCAAATTCTGCATTGTAATAGACGGTAACATTTCATGGGAAATAGTGAAACAAATCTGAATGAACAGGAAAGTGCCCAGGGTATCTGGTTTCAGGTCAGACTTCCATGCCTGATATGCTCATGGGACAGCTGGGAGAACATAATTAGTGGTAGTGCTTGTAGTTTAGAGTAATGCTTGCTTTTCAATAAAGCTTGACTTGATCCCACTAATTAATAGAAAAATGTCAGAGAAATCTATTTTTCCAGTTCCAGACTTGAAAATTTTCTAAAATGCTAGACATTACATCAGAAATTTTTGAACATTTTGGAATTTTCAGTTTTCCATTTTACTTTCTCATTAGCTGAAGTCCATGCTTTTCAGATGATTGAAAATAATAACCTCTATGCAGCCATTTTGTCTATTCCGCTACCCACAGTGCCTTCCATTGTGCATACACCAAGATACCTGCTGACCTGACAAGGGTTTGTTAAGGTCAAGTGCTCTTTTCAGAAATCTCCTCTTGACTCTCTTCACTCCTGCTGTTTGTATTTCTTTCCATTTTCTTCCAGCATGATAATAATGAAATGTTAAGAGGAACATTGCAAGTGAAAAACAGAGTAGATATAAATCTGCTATCTTAATTTTAGATGTAGATGGAGATTCAGACACCCCAAAAATCTCTTGAGGCTGTAATTAGCCTTTTTGCACAGAGCAAGTCAAGGTCTGCAAAGTTTTATTTGATTAGCTTCTAGCTGCTAGTTTTCACCTTTCATTATTGTTGTGTCCTGTCAGTTTGAGGTTGTTGTAGAAGCTGCTTCGTGTCAACATCAACAGGAGGTGAAACCCCATATGAACCACCAGGTAAGAAAGCCCAGATTCAAAACAGAGGTCTTGCATTTCTGCAGAACAGCAAAGTGACAGGAAAGAAAAAATGAGGACTTCTGTAATGAAAGGTGAACCTCTTGCTGGAGGAGGAGGCACAGTCAATTTCTTAGGAATATGCTATCTGAAGACCTACAATAGCTGGAAAGCCCCACCAGTATAACAAAGCAGACTTGGTTATCACAAGGTTGAGCTTATTGACTGAAATGAAGTAAATCCAAAGCCTGACAAGTGTTAAAGCAAAAAAAACCCCCACTTTTGAGAAGTGTCAAAACAACAAGAAGTATAGAATTTTTTTTTAAAAGAATCCAGTTATTTTCTCTATTAGATACCTAATTTAAGCACAGCCTCATTAAAAATGTAGGTACTTTGAGTGAAAGAGAAGGTGATCTCTGCTTAACTCTATTAAGCCTATATTACTGAAACAGTGGAGATTTGAACATCTCACCTAGAATTCTGGTCCTCAACTAAAATTGCAGTTTAAAAGTTACTAAAATCATAAAGGTAATAATTTATAGCATTTTGCTGAAGTATTAACTTTCTATAGAAACAATGGACTTCCCTTGAACAAAACCCTTTGTCTCTTGCATAGAGGTACATTTCCACAAGAGCTTTGCTAATCATCACAATTTTCCCACTGTGCCACTATCTTTATCTATTGACAATTTATCTGTTTGTCCATTAAAGCCATGGCAGGAAAATCAGAGCTTTGGAAGGTTAATGTAAAAATCAGGTGGTTTTTTTGATTTTTTTTTTGAGAATGAAAGTGGATCCAAGGGAGGAAAGGGAGAAGAGGAGGCTAGAAATGTAACTTCATAATTTTCAAAGATGCTACCAATGCATTTTTTACTTGAACATTTCCAGAACCTGGGCTAAGTTTGTTTCCTCTCAGTCTATTCATATCCTGTCTCCTAGAGGGAACACTGAGAAACACTGAACCCTGAATATTTTTGAAAAGCTGCTCTAGAGCTTTAGCACTTCTTGTGTTAATGGAGGTACTCAATGTTCTGACTTTTTTTTCCTCAACCTGTTCACTCCCCAACAATCTTTTCACTGAAATACTGCTATGATGAAAAAAGGGAAAATACCCAATTGAACCCTGTAAAATACTCTGTAGAAATGTCTGGCATATGAGTGTCTAGGCACAGATGACTTGAATCATGCTTAATCATTGTATTTTGAATGCAAAAGTGACAGAAATTGCTGCTAAATAAAAACATTTGGTCCTAGTAAAATTAAGTTTTCCTGGTTTGGATGCAACAGACTAACATGGAGATATGTGTGAGTTAATAGCAGCAGTGATGGAAATCTGGTGATAATGCCTCATGAAGACTTGTCATGATTTGACTTCTGCATCTTCTATGTATTACCCACTTTCAGTACAGTCTCAGTCTTAAAACAGAAGCTAGAGCTCTCTTCAGATAACACTTAATATACTTTTTGTATAACAATGCTTGACAATGATGTACTCTTCTGTTGTAGTGACATATTAGTTTGGTCTGTTTATAACACAAATTCTACTCATGAATATATAAATTGTAGTTAATTACTATTTAATTCACATGCTGCAGACTAAAAAACCTCAGTAAAAATAACCCACCAGAAGCAGAATTTTGAATGCATAAAAACAAATAGTTGTCTTTTTTTCTTTTGTTAAAGACACAAGAAATATTGAGGTTTTTTAGTTTGCTTGATACAATTTCATTTTGTCTGTGAAAAAAATAATAGCTGGATATTGATAAGTTACTTTCACTAGTCTGGTTGTTGGGAAGGAAGTTGATTGACTTGTTAGTAGAAAATTGTCCATGAATATAATGAAGAATATATGGATATCATTATAAATATGGGTCTGACATTTCTATTGGTGTAAGTCTGGATATATGTTTCTGAAATTAATGGAGCTGCACTGATATTAATCCCAGACAAATTAGGTCAAAGGAATCCCAAAAGGTAAACAGAGCTGCACCAAGCCAGTCATGAAAATAGTCTATGAAAAGAGTCTAAAAACAACGTAGAATTATGGATCTGGCATTTGCAATTGTGCCAGTGCCAGCTTAACAGAGCTAGCTCAAGTAATAACTGTGAAGATACAATGGCATCGTCTTCCATGCACTCTAGCACCTACAACACAAACTCCTTCCAGTTCTTGAGTGCACTTTTGAATGTTTGCTGTTATGAGGAATATCTTGTGTTATCAAGAACACCTGTACTTCTCAAAAGGTCTACCTTACCTTACCAGTGGTGAAAGAGACCTAATTTCCGAATCCTTTGATTCTTTATAGATTTTTATATGTTTGAAAATCAGTGAAGTAGCATCCTACATTTTCTTTGCACATCTGCAAGTAGCTACCCAATATACAATACAGGGGCAATTCAATCAAAGAGGACAAGAAATTAATTTTGTCCCCATTATCCTTTTAACTTTGGATACTTTAAATCTGGAACGGGTCCATCAGACCTTGTGGAACAAAGGCAAAGGAAAATAATTTATTTGTTTTGGTCTCAGATGCAGTGAACCAAATACTCCTTTCCCTTACTCCCCCCTTGTCCTTAGGGGACATTTCCTGTCATATAAAACAGACTGCTGAGCCTTTACCCAACAGATTGACCTATTCCCCAACTAGTTTCCTTAGCTCGGATATGACATTATGTGCAGGGTATCAATGGCAAGGTTTTCCTGCTGGGGGACCTGCAGGGGTGGCCTCTCTTGGAGGAGATCAGAGACTGCCCCATGCCAGATATGAACAGTTCAATCCAGCTCAGCAATGGATCCACCACATGCCAAAGATAAAGGAAATTGGAGGAATTCGTGGTGCCTCTGAGAAAAGGCAGAAAAAGGGTAATGGAACAAGTGAAAAAGAGGGGGAACAACAAGACCACACCAGTTAGGCGTGCTCCATGGTGGAGCTGGTCACATCCCTGAAAAAACTGTATGGGGGACTTGCACTGGAGCAGCTATTTCCCTGAAGAGACTATGGCCATAGAGGAGTCCACACTGGAGCAGAAGAAACTAAGAAGGAAGGGGCAGTAGAGTAAAGAAAAGGAACAAACCAGCACAAAGAAACAGCTACACACTGGCCCCAGGAGCCTGCTTCATCTGTTGCCTTGCTGTCGGAAGTGAGCATAAGCCACAGTGAAAGGAAGGGGAATGGAGCCTGGGAAGCAGGGAGGAGAGGTGTCTGCAGTGAAGTTGAATCTGTGAGTGGGAGAGAAAAGGTGTCTTCCAAAAGTGTTTAGATATTTGTTGTTTTTGTTTATCAAACCCCAAATCAGCAGTTAAATGTTTTAAATTAAATTCACCAGGTTGAGTCTGCCATGACAACTTCAGTTATTGGTGAATCTTTGTTTTTATAAATGAGTTTTCTCATTCTTGTCCTTCCCATTTTCTTTTCATTCCCACTGTGAGAAGGGAGTGAGCAAACTGTGGGTGCTTGGCGGCTGGCCGGAGCCATCCCACTACACACCAGACTTGGCAAAGCATCCTGTCAGGAGTGGCTACCAGCAGGACAAGGTTTTCACTCACCCCTCCTGGCAGTTTGACATGCACCTACGAACCTTTAAGGACTTCACAACACGAGTCTTTCACTTTTCCCATGATTATTATGGACATTATGTATGGAAGATAACGGAGCTAATCCACCGAAGGTTACAGATGAAAGGGTTTTGCTCGGGAAGTGCCAGGCCTGCAGGAGGATCGGGCTGCTCACCGGGGCGCCGGGCGCTGGCCGTGGTGCTGAACAGGACTCCGCCGCTCCTGTCGGAAGTAACGCCTTCCATGGGAGTAACTAATAGTTGAAAGAACGAACACTACACCTGTAACTTTAAAAAAGTTCCTTATACTTAGACGGCTGGAGCAAGAATCATCTATGAATAATTCCACANTATTAATGCCATGGATATTGGCACCTGCCCACTCAGTTCAGGGTGATGTAAATATAAACATTTACACTTAATATTTGCAGATTTTACACATTAACTGACATTTTTCCATTTGAAAATACCAGTGCTTTTTGGAAAGAAATGGGATTAGCACTTACCACAATTAAATCTATTTGTGGAACAACCAAATGGAGCTGGGAGAAAAAAAAATTAATCTATGTATCATGGATTCATGGTGTTTAGCATCAAAAAAAGGTGCTAGATTACTCAGCCTGACACTTTGCCTTTCATAAATCCTCATATTTTACCCATTTACCCCTGCCTTGAACTCAGATATTGATGTGGATAAAATTGCCTTCTGAAAAGAAGATAAGCCTGATTTTTTTAAAAAAAGGGAGTATTTCCCCCCCTTCCCCCAGCAGCATTACTTTCTCTACTAGGGAAGAGAATTTGGTATTTTCTTTATAAAGAAAACATATCCAAGTCACTTCATAATATCCTCCTTGCTAAAAATAAGTACTTAGCTCTTTAAATCTTTCATTATATATTTGCAGTTCCTTTCTGCCCTTTCCTCTAAGTTTTTAGCAACAGTTTTAAGATGTGTGTAGCACACCTTGAAGTGGCACAGTGGCATCACAAATATTGCATGCAGAATAAGAAAAAATTCCCTGTTTCTATTCACTGCTTGTTTGCACATTCACCATTTGTACTACCTCTTTGTGCCACAAGATAACAATGAGAACCCAAGTTCTTGTCCACTGTGACTCCACAATTTATTTTAAACTCATTATTTTTCAGCTGAGAATTCAGTATTCTGCAGGGATAGCTGTACCTTGCTGTATTAAATTACAGCTTGTTTAAATAGACAGGTCTGCCAGCTGACCCAAATCATACTGACTTATCTACATTCACTGTTAGTTACCATTCTGCCAACCCTCATGTCATCTGCAGCTTTTATTAATGCTGATTTTATATTTACTTTTAGGTCACTGAGGAGAATGTTGAACACTGTGAAATTTAGTCATAAGGAAATCCATCAGAGACACTACCCTGGGATGATTCCATATTGACAGACAATGTTGCAGACTATAATTTCTGAGTCCCCTTATTATGCACTTTGCAGGTATTGTGTGGTCCTAATTGTTTAACAGAATGGCATGAGGTGCTAAATCATATTCTTTACTGAAGCCTACCTTAAATTGTCTCAGTTCTTTTAGCAAAGGAATTCTGATGTCAAAGAAGTAAAATGACCTACTTTTGTGTTAACTCAAATTTTTATCTTCCTAATTTTTAATTCCCATTAAAGATAGTTTATGAAAGATTTCATTGCAAATATTGTGTGGTTTTATTCTGCACTGCTCTCATGTTAAATTGGCAGTGTAAAATACTATTCCACTCTTATTTTCATTATATATTCCCATGCTTTAGCATTTCCTTTAAGCAAATATTCCACAATATTCCTTTTACTGTGATGAGCTATCTTCTACACTGTATTATTCAGAGTAGCCAAAGCTGACTCACGAAAGATTCATTATTTGTTGTTCCATAACTGCTGCTATTTACACACATTTCCTATGGGATGTTTCCACTCTTCTAACCACAGAGAACTCAGAGACTGAGTGCAAACTGGATGCTAAAAGATAATAGGTGAAATAAGGACTGTAGTGATACAACCATGAAGAAAGTCACATCTAGAGGTCTGTACTGGTAGGGAGTAAAGTGGGAAAAAGATTTAGGCAAGGAAGTTAATAATGTTTAGACTGCAATATTAGGATATAAACTTTTCTTCATAGCTCCTGAATGTCATGGAATTGCTTGGTTTTGTGTGGTAGAAATGAAGCTTGGTGTTTCAGGCCAAAATTATACACACTGTAGCATTTAAAAACTGAGCATGAATATTTACAGTTTAAAGGTTCTAATTTAGACATGAAACAGTAAATCAAGGACATTTTGAGAAAAAGCAGCCAGTCAATCTTGAATAAGCCCCTGAACAACCAGAGACTTTTTTTCAGCACATATGGTTGTCTAACAGGGTGCCTCAGAACAGTGGGTGATATTATGTGCCATATGTGCTGCTATACCAAAGAATTATTTGGTTTCTGGTAACACTAAACCCTAAGACTAAACTATAAAACTACCTAACTCTTCTTACTCAATATCAGGATCTTATTATTCCATCTATATTTAACTGCATTCTTAGTAGGCTGAAAGAATGCCTTTTAGCTGTCGGAAGAGGAATGGTTTATATAAATAAGACAAAACTTTCCAAATTTTTAAGGATTTTTATCTTGCTATTAATATGATTAATGGAAATACTTTACTGGAAAAAAAGTCAAAGAAGAGTGACTAACAAAGCAAGCAATTTGGAGGTTTCTGATGTCTTGTCTCATAAATTTAATAGAAAGGCATAGAATTTATCTTCAATACCCATAAAGGTGTGATAATATGGTAAGGAATATTTTCCTGACCAATACTTATTTGGCATCTTCTATTTAGAAATTCATACATTCATAGAGCTCCAAGTTCCACCAGGTCTCTAAAACACCTTTGCAATAATGAACTTTGAATCACAGAATCATAGAATCATTGAAGTTGGAAAAGACCTCTAAGATCATTCAGTACAACCACTAATCCAGACCCAATATTCATACTAAACCATATCCCCAAGTGCCATATCCACACACCTTTCTAACAGTTCCAGAGGTAGTGATTCCACCACTTCTCTGGGAAGCCTGTTCCAAAGCCTGACCCTTTCACTGAAGTAATCTTTCTTAATATTCAACCTAGGCCTCCCCTGGTGCAACTTGAAGCTATTTCCTCTTGTTTCACTTGTAACCAGGGAAAGGAGACCAATCCCCACCTGGCTACAGCCTCCTCTCAGGTAGCTGCAGGGAGTGATAAAGTCCCCCTTGAGCCTCCTTTTCTCCAGGCTGAGCAATCCCAGCTCCCTCAGCCTCTTCTCAGAGGACTTGTTCTTCAGATTCTTTGCCCTTCTCTGGACTCGCTGCAGAACCTCAATGTCCTTCTTGTAGTGAAAGGCCCAGATCTGGACACAGAACTGGAGGTGCAGCCTCACTAGTGCAGAGTGCAGAGGGACAATCCCTGCCCTGCTCCTGCTGGCCACACTATTGCTGACACGGGCCAGGATGCCATTGGCCTTCTTGGCCACCTGGGCACACACTGGCTCATCCAGCTGCTGTCAACCAGCACCTCCAAGTCCTTTTCCCTGGGTTGCTTTTCAGACATTCTGACCCCAGCCTGTAGCACTACAAGGCTTTGTTCTGACCCAAGGGCAGGACTTTGCACTTGGCCTTGACAAACCTCACACCATTGGCCTCTACCAACGATCCAGCCTGTCCAGATCCCTCTGCAGAGCCTTCCTGCCCTTCAGCAGATCAACACTCTCACCCCCAGCTTGGTGTCGTCTCCAAAGTGACTGAGAGTGCACTTGATCGTGTCACCCCGATCACTGATAAAGACACTAAAGAGAACTGTCCCCAGTACTGAGCCCGGGGGAAACCCACTTGTGACTGGATGCCAAGAGGGCTTAATTACTCACCCTCACTCCATGGTCCATCCATAACTTCATTGCATGTGATGCAATATACATTTATAACTCGGCCTAAAAATTTGGGAATTAATTTGGTTTGTGTAATTATTTCAAAATAACTTGTGGACTCTAATTTCTGAAAAGCGAGTATTCAATCACTGTGAAATTGGAAAATGTTTGAGGCATCTTACTTTCAATATTTTATGGTGAAACACCTACATCACCAATCACTTTGCATGAGAGGAAGTCTTTAAAGGCTAATGCTAGCTCTTCTTAACCCAATACTTGCTGTTGCGGTTGTCTTTACTGCAAGAAATTTCTTTCATTTTCTCTTACAAAGGGGCATTCTCTCCCTTAGTAATTTTCATTACTTCTCCATAAATTTCTATTTTTAGGAACTCTCCAGGCAGGTTTGAACTTTAGCTGTCAGAAGCAAACAAAATTCTACTGGATGACGAAATTCAGCTAAAGATTTGGCTCCCCTGCCAAACACAGAAATCAATGAGACTTCCTGGACTGAGTGCAAGTTTTAAAGTAAACTCATTAATGCAAGTGTGCCATCATATCTGCACTCTGCATCCATCCTCTGCTTAAAAGAATAAAATATTCTATACACAGATGTACTTTACAGACAAAGCTCTAAGAACAAGTTAGATGTCATATAAAAGATTTGAAAATGTAACAAAAGGCTCTGGGTGTCAGAGGACAGCATAGGGTGGGTCTTTGTCACTGTTGGTGTGCCCTTTGCTGTCAGTCAGCTCTGCTAGGAAAATGAAGAGGTCACAACCTCACCCCTTTCAGCTGGCACATCAGAAGACCAAAGGAAGAACAGTTCATATGAAATGGTCTCACATGAAGAGGAAAATGGTACGTTGTCTGTGACTCTTACTCTCTGACAGATCCTATCAGATTTGCTTTTCTTTCCTCTAATTTCCAGCAGCTGCTGGTGTTTGGTTATTCAAATGTACTTATTCAACTCCAGCACCAGTTACAATCACAAGCAAGATAACTTATATCTCTTGCCATGTTCAGGCACTATCACAGAGGTGTCCAACATATGCTTAGACAATTTTGTTGTGAGGTAAGATCTCCCTTAGGAGGTACCAGCATTCATTGATTTCCTCTATTGTTTTTACCAATGCACAGTACCTTTCAGAACATGCATGTACTTTTGGTTTGGGTTGTGATGGGGTCAAAAGATTTGTTTTGTTGCTACTTACCTTGTAGGAAGGACAAAATAACTATAGCATTGCATTAATTAAAATTGTGAATAATTACAAAAGTGTAATAAGGAAGCTCTTGTAACATTGTGAAAACAAAGTTGTGCATACATTAATGAAAAATCTTGTCACTTCCAGAAAAAATAACAATACCAATGCTTAAAATTCCTCTTGATAGACATTAGGAACAGGAAATACAGTGTATGCCCTGAGTGCACAAATTAGCTTTGATTGCCGTCTAGTAGCTCCACCTCTAAATCCTCAGCCTCTGGCCCACTAGCTCCGTTTAAGCTCAGGCCCAAGTCTTTGTCTGAAGTACACTGTAGCTAGGTCTGCATCCAGCTCTGTTCCTTAATGATCCAGGCTTGCTGGATCCAAGTCCAGGGCATCAGCTGGACTTCTGAATTGACCTCAAGCCTAACATGTCACTTTGAATATGTCTGATCACTGGACTGTTGTCTGAGCCTGTTGATGTCACCAGCCTTGCTGTTAGTTTTGCTTGGATAGTGGGGGACTGTGCTCTTCTCTGTGGTCATTGTTTCTACCTACCTGCACTGTGGTCAGCTCCTTGTCTTTCTGTCATGAGGTGACTCCCTTCTTTTTGCTCCTTGACATAGCATAGAGTTTACTATCTAAACCAGAGGTACGGGAATCATAATTTTTAATCCATTCACAATTTTGTCATTGGATCCCTATTTTCAAAGCACTCAGTCTGAGCTTTTTAGTCTTTGGCTGTATAAACAAGTATTGCCGTTAGCTATTGACATCTTAAACTTTTAAGCTTTTCAAGGGAGGATGCAGTTTAAGAGGCTTTAACCCACTTGCTTTCTGGATTAGAGACCTAAACCACCAAAATGTCTTAATCCAACCTTTAACTGGTAGAGGCTTAATTCTTCAGTGTGCAGCATACTCTCAAAATGACTCAGCATTCACACTGGAAAAAAAGATACTGGTAGTTTTCTGACAAATCTTATCCAACTTAAGCCGATTTTCTCGCACCTGAAATGCCAAAGCAAGATACTGCACAAAGCATGTTGCATTCATTTTACTGGTCCACTTTGGTGAACATTTGATTTGTTGTCCAGATTAAAGAGCAGGCCCAGTATCTGTGTCTCTAGGTGCTGAAGGCTAAAGTAATACTGGGTAGAGAAGATATCTGAGTCTTGCTCTTACTTCCTGACTTCCTGAAACTTGGAAACATGAAAGGTCTTTCTGAGCCAGAACATATTGTCCAGCAGAGAAAGAAATGGTTCCATTTCAAGACTAGGAAAAAGCCTCTTGGTCCTTGTCAGATCAAACTGACCTCTGCACTTAGGAGCTGCGATTTGGGAAAACAAGAAGTCATAAGGGTTTCTTTACCTTTACCTATACCTGCTTGATATGAGTAGGTTGAACAGGGAGAGGTTCTGTATTGGGTCAGGCCAGCTAGAGAAGTTTAGCTCAGATCACATTTAAAAAAACCCCCACTTTTAGCCTTCAAGCCAATACTGGATTATTTAAATTCTTTGTAGGAACTGACTTGTGTTGTATTGTATTGTATTGTGTTGTATTGAACCAAGAAAAGGAATTGTTTGGCAGAGGTGATAGCAGGTGTAGAAGAAAATGTTGCTGCAAGTAGAGACAACTGACCTCCAATGTCTATGCCAATTGTGAGGTACTCTAACTTACCAATACAGGCACAGTTTATGATGCTGGTCCAATACACTTCAGACTTAGTTTTACTCTTTGGGTGTTCTGGCTTGGTGGGTCAGAATGACCAAAACCACATCAAGTAAAATAAATAGGCCTGGTCTTCTGGGAACTATTTTACAATGCCAAATAGAGGCGCCAATCATAAGCTTGTGTTGAGATTATCAGTGTCAACTTCCATCTTCTGTCTTTCACAAGCAGTGGAAAGGTTACAAGTTATACCAGTTAGGGCAGAATTCAGATTTATAAATGAATTTATCTCATGTCAATTAGATGCCACAGAATATTCTGCTTGGGGTCCCATATGCGCTTTGGTCATGTCTGTCAAGCCCACGCAAGAGTCTGCAGCACCTACAAGTTTGCACTAGATGCTTCTTTTATGTAGCTAATCATTTTAATTGGTTTGTTGATTTTCTAAAATTATTCTTATGATATAAATGGGACTGTTCACAGCTCTCAGATCTATGTTCTTAAATATCTGCAAGCAGCTCCAAGGACTACCTGGTTTAAGTCTTCTTGTTTATCAACAGCCTATTTTAGGGCACTGATATATGCTTGATACAAACTATTCATTGGCTGGAAATTGATGAACCTTAAAACACAAGACCAGCTAAGTAGTTCTAGATTTTTTTTCTTTTTCAATCACAAGCATTGTAATTAAATGTATTATGCTTTATCACTAGTGGCATGTTTTTGTGTAAACACCTCTGAACAATTTCAATGATAATGGCTATCTTTAAAATTTCATTTAATATTGAAGCATGGATGATAGTAGATCTGCCAGCTCAAGACAATGTCAGGCACAACAAAACCTTGACAATCTGTGCAAATTTAAATTGGTACAAAATCAGGCATACACTCTCCCCTGACAGCAGTCTGTTGTAATGCAAGGGTTTAGTCTTCTCATGTTATTAGGTCTTTCTAGGATTTTTGTTCTTTTTGCTTCCAAATAAGATTATTATGGACTGGTTAATGTTTTTTGAAGCTCCATAGTAGCAAGTTACAGAGCTGTTTGTCATATAATGTAAGCTGAGCTGTAGCAATTCTACAGCAACTGTACATGTTTGAAGATCTGGATTCATAGGCTCATGGGAGCTTAATTTTATTGAAATCACTATCTAAGCTCATTGGGGCCCAAAACAGCAATTTTAGAAGTATTTCCATTTAGTTTGATTATTCCTCCCTGCAAATTAAAACACTAAAGATGTGTTGTCCCATATTTGTCAAAAGTTAAAACTGTGCACATTGGTACCTGACAAGGACAAATGGTTGATTCATGGCAACTTGACTATAAGCTACAGACCTATCAGCTCCAGGCCTCTGAAATGAGTTGAGATATTGCAGTGATAAGTTTCTTTATTTGCAGCCATTTAGATCAGGCTCTTATTGGCATAGACAGACAAGAAGTGGTAACAGCATGGCAATTAGAAAGACAATGTTATTTTGCAAGATATGTGCTAATATATTAGAAAAATCATTAATTAAATATAACTAAAACTATTAAAATCAGACTTTTTTCATTGTTGGTGTTCATCCTTGCTGATGCATGCTGTTCGTTAACTTCCACTGGGTCCACCAGTAAGTTAAATTGAGTTTATTTGCTTGCATTCAAAGACGTTTTTGCAACTGCATGCTTCACTTTTCTAAATACTCTCAGATTTTTAAGTACTGCTTAGGAGATACCAAGTCAAACAATTCCTGCACCTACCTCGTCATACTGGGGTTTTTGTCCTGCTTTGTCCAGTGGGAGTGTTGTCATTGCCATAGAAATCAATATAAATGGGGCAGAATGTTTCACACTGCCATTCCAAAGAAAGTCTCCTTTGATACTGGTACTAAAAAAATTTAAATCCTCAATCCCCAACCTGACCAGCTTTTGCTTCCTAACCTCTGTTTCCATGGCATTCTCAGCTGGTAGAAGGCAGAGAGCTAGTACAGCAAAAAAGAGGCAGACCAGCCTGTGCAGTACTTTCCTAGCAACATCTACAGCCTGCAGGATACTGTTGTGTTAACTTCAACAGGAATAGAAACAGAATGCCTTTCTACCTTTTTTCTTTTTCCTTTTCAAGTGTATAAATGGAGGAGAGAGATTGAATGGGCCCTAGCAATTGCTGACCTTTGCATTTATAGTGCTGCAGCAGAGCTGTAACCTTCAGCAGCAAGACAGGCTCCTGATCTAATAAGCTGTATTTGTAATCATAAAGAGAAATAAATATCTAATCAGAATGCCAGTCTTTTCTAGTTTTGAGTGAAATTCATAACTATCTAATTTTTGCTTTTGCATTACCCTAAGACATGATTCTAACAGCTGGGGTTTTTTAAAATAATTCCTTGGTTTATATAAAAATATTTATGCACTATTTTTGTAACAGTTATAAAAATTTGTTATAATCGCAGTTCTTGTAATGTTATACTTAAAGGATACTTAATTCAGTGGGGCTACTTTGGACATAAATCAGTGCATCTGAAGACTTTGAAATGGACTGTGCAGATAAATCATTACATCTCCATGAGGTCTTACTAGATTTGCCTTAGTCCCACCAACACAGATCAGACTGTAATAGAGGATCTAAAATCATGGATCCCACTTGTTAAAATCAAAGTATGCTTAAATTCCATCATGATATTAGAATACTGAAGCTCTGTTAAATGTGAAATGAGAAATAATTAGGTACAGTTGTTGTGGGCTGTTTCATTTGCCCATGACTTTCCTGCACCTTTCTCTCAAGTGACTCAAAAGAATTGAGTAGCCACTCCCTCCTGATAGCATTAAAAATAAAATGTACATGTTTCAGGAAGTAAAGCGAAGGGAAATTAATCTGTTTTAATTCTAAAAGTTTGGTTGGTTGGAAGTCTGAAATTGCCAGGATGGGAACACTGCAGAGGAGAATACTGAGAAGAAATGTAATACTTCAGATGTGTTAAGAACTCTGCAAAGAGGATGAGAATGCCCTCTGTGTACAAACCAGGCAAAAATGGGCTAAAATTGCAGCAGACTTAGATGTGGCATTAGGTGTAGCTTTCTGAGAATGAAGATAGCCAGTCTCTGGAATAGCTATCCTGAGGAACTGATGACTATAAATGAATAATTGATCCTACTTTGGGCAGTAGGATGGACTTCCTGAAGCCTCTTCTTACTTGCTTTTTTAGTGATTCTATATACTTAAGATATCAAAGGGACTGATATTTGCCACAGCACACAGTCAAACCATTTAAAATAGGCATAACAGAAAGCCTATAAGCAATGATGATACATTAATTACTCTCTTTAGCAAATTGAAGGCTGATTATTCAACTAGGTTAAAATATCCAGACAAAATTATTTCCTCATCCTTGGTACCTCCAATCTGTTTACTCAAGAGTTCAGAAGACAAGTATGTTTAAGAACATTCAATAAACAGATTCAAAGATATGTTCTCAAATAAGCCCTACTTATTACTAACATTTGGAAGCGAGGAAATCTTTTCATTAGGACATTCAATTCACAGGCCATAGGCTCTGTGAATGCCATCTGATAGAATAAGGGCTAAAAGAAAGCTCTGAGGCTTAGTAGCTCCCGGCTACAAGAGTAGCTGGGAGCCAAAGGTGTGCTGTCTTGTTACCTTGTCTTATGCAAAATGTTAATATACAGGAAGATTTCCTGGGAAACAAAATAATGTAAATTGATCCTTTAAATGTTTTGGGGCATATCAATAACATTTCATTTCACTTGGCAATTTCCAACAAAGGCTAGGCTATGTCTTTCAAATAGCAGTGCTAGGACTCAGACTTTAATTTTTTCTTTTTTTCATTTCAATCAATGGGCCAGTTGCCACTTTCTATCAAATTAAAAAACAAAACATAACACAAAAAAACCCGAAACCACAACCAAAACCTAAACATTACCTGTGGTTTCTAATCCCTCGTGCCCTTCACACCAAGGAAAAATGCTGTAAATAGCCACAAAGCCACCTTATTAATTCCGTTAAAGTGTCTCCTTACACTCTCCTTTGCCACACTAGCAGCAGTCCTTGGCTGAGGCTTATCACCTCTCATGCTGGCAGATACAGTTTCTCGATATGCTCCCTCTCCTGGTACACTCTGGCTGCATGTTTAAATGTCCCAATCTTCAGGGAAGGAATTAATTTCTGAATGGTTCATGGGAGATGAGGCACTAGCCTTGAGTCAATGGCAATACTCAATGCTGTAAGTCAGTCTTAAGCTTCAGGTAAACTAGGCTTCTGAGGTCTGAGGAGATGGAGTCTTTGTGAGCCAAGATGAAGTAAGGGTCTAAACAAAATATGATCTCTGAGCCTGATGGGCATTTAACTTCAAAGAATGCCGCAAAAGAGAAGAGTCAGAATGAAGCATGTTTCTGACCTCTGAGGAAAAAGCACTAGGAAGTCTAGACAGACATCTTAACTATATGTTAGTTCAACAATATAGTGTTCATCCTGTCTTCAGCTTGTAGTTCAGCTGTTCCAGGTCAGAGACTGCCATTAATGCTGAATTCTATAGGGTTGCGTCACTATTACTAACAAATCAGACCTATCTAGCCCCACCAGCTGCAAGCCAGTGCATTAGCTGGAGTCTGAGTCCCCAGAGAGCACTTTCTACCATGACTGCCTGGCAGCATGCCTCTTCTCAGGGTGGCATGAAGGGCTCTATCCCTGCAATTCCAGCACCATGTCTCTGAGGAAACCCTCCCTGCTGCCAGATATCCACTAAGCTACTGATCCACAAATTGCCACTTGGTGCTTCTAGGGTAAGAACTCTCACAGAACTTCAGGTGTGCTTCCAGGATTTGGCTATAATCATGCTGTAGGAAGTCAGTAGACTTAGCAGGGTGGTCTGAGGACACAAGGCCGTGCAAGAAACATGTGAGCTAAATCACGGCTATGCCTGAAGACATTCAGCTGGTGTGCTCCCTCTCTAGGGATACTCTCCTTGGTAGCTGCACCTCTGTAGGAGCTGTTGCTTCCAAAGAAACAGCTAAGCAGAGAACTTCCCTTGCTAGAGTGCACTACTATAAAATAAAAAAAACTGTTTCAAAGAAACTCTTATAGCTAACTAGAGTTGTAGCAGATGCAATGCCTGCCCTTCCCTGAAAGGCAAATACATTTTATTAATGTGAATTATAACCTAAACCAGTATACTGTAATAAAACTGTAAGTTACAATGCACCATGTCCATACATTACATCTCTTCTACAGGTTTGCTTCAGTACAACTCCATAAATTAAGTTATGGTGGTGGGTAGTTATTAAGATTAAGACAGATTTAGTATAATCCCTGATTTCTAATTTGACTTGGTGTCTCAGGAGTCTCCTCCTGCCTTGCAGCTAGCCCTGACACCCCGGCACTAGCGAGAAGGTATGGTCCAGTATCCAGGGATACCTTTCTGATCCTGTGGGGTCTCAGGCTGCTAGAGCCTGAGCGATGACGAGGAATAAAGGCAGGACCCTGATGGGTGAACAGAAACTGGGGTTTATTGAGGTCCACGAGGAACCGCCTGACCACCAGAGGGTCTGCCCACCAGAGCACAGATTACCCCGGTGCAGCACCTTAAATTCAGGGGAGGGGCAAGGGAAGGGGTACAGTGAGGAACCAATCTGAGGAATGGGGGGAGCAGCTCTGGACATAAAGAACAGATATTATAACAAACGAGGGAGGCAAAGGAGGGAACAGCCAGGATTCTGCCCAGTCACTCGATGGTCTCACTGGAACTTTCTGGACCCAGGGTGAGGCCCTGAAGTGATGGACAGGACCCGGGGACAGGGGTACAAAATGATTGACCGGGCAGGTGAGAGTACATACCAAGTGAGAGGTGGGAAAATACAAAAGGGTACATGGAACAAACCATTATAAATTATACAAATAGAATGAAAGCATAAAACAAACACATACATGGAACTGATAAAACTGAAAACACACCACTACAGATTTCCTTGGGCCTCTCTTCATTATCACCAATACTTTTCTGGTTTGTGATGCTTCTGAGTCTGAGGAAAATTCTCTGAGGACAGCTGGTCCTGTCAACTCTCATAACACATGGATTTACCTTTCCTTTGACAACTATCTCTGGTCCTCAGAAAGAAGTTATTTTATTTTGAAGTCTATTAGCTTTGACTTCTGGTTTCCTGATTTTCCTTTGTGGTACAGCTACTAGATTGAAAACAGTATGGGTTTTTAAATCAAAATGGAAAAAACATAGATTCCGTAACACAAAGTAAGAAGGCCAAGCATCAATTCCTTCTAATGAACTGAAATTTGTTTTTGCTGTCTCCTTGCTGACCAAGGCTTTTCTTTAATACAAGTCTCTCTTCAGCCTATGTGCTATACTACCACCAGTTAAAAGAGAAAGAACTGTATGTGTCTTTTAACCCCACTGCATTGTAGAGTATAAGGAGCTATTTAGTCTGACATCCATTTTGTTAGTTTCTATCAGCAGCAGCTGGCAGTTTTCTCTGGGGTTTTCTTCAGAGCATCTGGCTTGGGTCAGGTCACTATAAAAAATTTATCAATCATCCTTTACAGGACTGGCTCAAGCTTTTTTAAATAAGGAAATCTCATCTATCTCCAGTCTTACAAAGGACTTTTTTTCCCCCAATCCTGTCAACATAGAAGATATATTAAGCATTGTGTTTAATGAGATATTGAACATCTCTTTGTTCTGAGTGTATATTGGAGCAGGCTGTGCTTAGAAAACACATCACTTAGGTTTATTTTATTCTGCGGTTGGAGCTAAAGTTGTTAGGTTGTGATAAAATATGTATTTCTTTGTTTTGGAAAACAATAAAATGGACTAGACTCTAGGCTACGTGTCAGCTGATATTGTAATGGAGCAAGACAGGCTGGCCAACTGTGTAGCCCAGATGAAATGTGAGGGTAATTATGAGGGTGAGTATTTAAGGGGGAAAAAAAGCCAAGTAGGAAGAACATAAGAACTGCCATTCAAAACAAATATCTGTCTCTAAAAGTGATCATAAGTTTACATTTAGGGAAGAATAAGAACCATGTAAGTATATATGTTTTTTACATTTAATAGTCTTCCAGCTTCTTACAGCTTTAATCTTAGATTTCCCAAGTCTTTTACAGTTTGTTTATTTAGCAACACTTTATGAATCACTCTTCCAAGTGCTTCTTGCCCTGAACTTACGTAAACTTCTTCCATTACTATGTGTTCTGCAAGGATTTCCATAGGTTGGAGACCCAAGGTGTGAGGAACTACCATCCCAAACTTCATTTCTTGACTCCTAATGTCCCAGGAAGGGACAGGGGGTAGTTGATACCTATCCATTTCAGTCATGATACTTACAATTTTGTAGATCTCTGTCACATCCCCACAAATCATCCTTTTTTTTTTTTTTCCAGAATCCCAGCCCACCTAATAATTCATTTTATAGAAGCCATTCTTTACTATTTGATTGTCAAAAATGTCCTTCTCTGGATCTTTTTTAAGCTTTAATGTGTCCCTTCTTAAACGAGGAGACTAAAACTGCAGATAGTATTCAAAGTACAAGAAGCATGCATTAATCCAGTGTTTTCTGTCTTATTCTTTACTCCTTTCCTAATAGTTTGTAGCATTTGGTTTTGGGTGTTTTTTGTTTGTTTGTTGGTTGGTTTTGTTTTGTTTGTTTGTTTTAATTGCTGCTGAGCACTGAGATAGTGTTCCTTGGAACTATTTATCCTAACCTTGAAGACTGAGTGGTAATGGTCAGGTCAAAGTCCACTATTTGATATATGAAGCCAAGATTGTTTTTCACCACAGCATTTCACAAGATGTTTTATTGCTCTGTCATGAAGCCATTTTACTCCTCTGTCATGAAGCCTCATAAGATATTTCAGCAGTTGTATGCTCAGCCCTAGTTCCAATTAAATTGGTAACTTTATCAGGAAACTTTGGAGTCTCACTACTCATTCCCTTTTCCAGGTCAGTTTTGGGCTTTGCTAAAGCATGTGGGTCCCAGCACAAAGTTCTGTCAAACTCTCTTCTTTTACTGAGAATTTTGATTATTAGTTCCTATTATATTTTGCTTATAGCTGTGTTGTTTAGCTTGAAGAGAAGGCTAAGGGGAAATCTCCTTGCTTTGTTTGGCTCTTTAAGATGAGCTTATAGAGAACACAGAGGTGAAGTCATGGGTTCACACAGAAAGGAGAAGAGGTGACAGACACGAATTGCTTCAAGGGAAATTCAGATTAGACAAAAGAAAGACCTTTTTCCCAGTGCACCAAGACATCCAAAGAGCTTATGGGATTTCTATTCTTCAGAATATCCAATATTTGACTGCTCATGACCCAAAACCACCTTCTTTGAGCTCTTAGCAGGCATTACTTTGAGCAGGATATTGGACAATATGATGTCCAGAAATCCATTCAAAACTAAATTATTACAGGTTCCTATGCTTTTAAGACAGAATTTTCCATCTTTTCCCATGATTGTTGAGAGTCCTTTCTTGAAGGATATTGTCAAGGCCTTTTGCAAATCCCAGTAAACTATCAACAGGATCACCTAGAACCTCATACCTATTAGTCACATCAGGGAACTCCAGGAGGATTACAAGGCAGAGCCTTCTCTTTTCAAGATCATAATCATCATCAGATGTGGATGGAATAAATACACAGTGCCATTAGTAATTAATCTATTTCTTCTTTAAATTTTTAGGAGTATACCACCCAGCCCTGGTATTTGGTACTTTTCATTGTAATTCTTTGAATCATAATCCCTTCCAAAGCTTCTTCAATTTTCAGAAAAATGGTTTACTGAGTTCCCCTTTAAAAATGAGGCCTGTGTTGTATAATCTCCTGTCTTTTCTACAACAGATCTGGATGCTAATAATCTATTTAGCTTCTCTCCATGGTCTCTTACTCTTCTGACTACTCCTTTTTTACTCCAGTTAAGGAAGGGCTACAAGACATTTTTCTCCAGATCCCCTTAGAAAAGAATGTAGTATTAATTTTAGGCTCTTTTAGGAAAGTAGTCTGATTGTTTTTTGATCTGCTTGATTATATTTTCACATTTCATCTACCCAAATTTATTCTCCTTCTTAGTTTTTTTAAAAATACAACTTCAGATTTTTAAATTATGCTTTCCAAATTCCAAGACTGTGGCTTAGCCATTTCATCTTCCTTCTTCCAGTTTCCAAGCCTCTTCTAATATACAGTAAGCAATGCTATTGTGCTTCCACTCTGGTGTTCTCCAGCCTCTAAACCACCTGTAACTTAATTCTGCATTGCCTAATGGATGGCACAATTGTGGTGAAGATTTTATCTTTTACTTTTTTGTGTCATGGATGCTGGATCTGAGTTACAAATATCTTTAGAATTGTGCTTCCAGAGGAAAGTTTGGAACAGATCTTTGTCACTATCTTGTCAAGGGCTTAATTTCCTCTTGTGGGGTTGCTAGCCAGCTGATCCAGGAAAGAATCATTGACAATTTCATCTACAGTTTATGACCCTGAATGAAGTTTCTCTCTTCTACACAGAAACTGAAGTGTCTTTTTGTCTTGACCAACTCTCTGACTTCAGAATCATAGAATCAGTAAGATTGTGAAGGACCTCAAAGGTCATCAGAGTCCAACTCTGAACACAGCACTGCTGTGGACACGACTAAATGGTATCTCCAAGTGTAACATCCGCACATCTTTTGAACACTTCCAGGGATGGTGATTCTACCACTTTCCTGGACAGCTTGTTCCAGTGCCTGACCACTCTTTCAATGAAGAAATGATTCCTAATGTCCAATCTAAAACTCCCATTGCATTACTTGAGGCCCTTTCATCTCATACTGTCCCCTGCAACCAGGGAGAAGAGGCTGACCCCCACCTGGCTGCAGCCTCCTTTCAGGCAGTTGTTGAGAGTGATAAGATTTCTCCCCAGAGCCTCCTTTTCTCCAGGCTAAACACCCCCAGCTCCCTCAGCTGCTCGCCACAGGACTTGTGCTCCAGACCCTTCTCCAGCTCTGTTGGCCTTCTCTGGACACGCTCCAGCCCCTCAATGTCCTTCTTGTAGTGAGAGGCCCAGAACTGGACACAGGATTTGAGGTGCAGCCTCACCAGTGCCCAGTACAGGGGGACAATCCCTGTCCTGGTCCTGCTGGCCACACCATTGCTGATACAGGCCAGGATAGCATTGGCCTTCTCAGCCACCTGGGCATGCTCTGGCTCCTGTTCAGATGGCTTCTTACAGCTTAATTCAGCCTGTCTCTCCTCTTGGTTGGAAAGCTGATAGTGTTGACCCCATTCTATAGCCTTCCTCTTTGGGTCTGGCACTTCAATCCAGCTTTTTTGCTACCTTTTAAGGTGGTCAGTTTGTTAATTCAATTTGATTCTAAGCTCTAACTAAACACAGAATTCTTTTGTAGCAATTACACGGTACACTTTTTTCATCCCATTATATTTTGTACACCAGGATCACAGCATGCCACTGGCTATTTTTGTATGAAAAAATAAGGAACTAAACCAGTTGTAAATTGGTAACTGTTCAGTCATATCATTAGTAATTTTGGTACAATTCCTTTGCTTTCAGACTGCAGCAGAGCTTATGTTGTTGTGTTTTGACCCTGGAGCCTGCTACTCTCACTCTACTGTTACCAACATTTGAGTTCCATCTACTGTTTCTCTACTACTGTGCTGAATGCTTTCACCTTCTTTACAAAATCATTAATTCTACTCCATTTTCCACATCCTGATAATCTTCTGTTCTGGCACTTTGATTTCGTTTTTAGCCCAAAGGGTAACAATATTGACTGTAACTGAAGACATTTTGCTACTTGTAAAAATCTCCACTCTAATTATGCCTCCACCACAAAAAGTGTTTCAACATATATAATTCTGAATCTGTTTTAAACATAAAACTACACTTATAAAGATACTGCTTTCCATGTTGAATCCCAAGTATTGATGAGACATCACAGACCTCTCTCTTAGGAGTACAATACAAAATTTCATACACCTTGAGAAGCAGAAAAAACCTAGATCGACTTTCATCTTTGCTTTCAGCATTTCAGCTTTTAAAAGTGACCTGCAAAGTAATTGGTGAGTATAATTCTTTGGCAACAAAGACTACTGGAGACCAATGGGAACTGAACATAATTGCCAGGCATCAGTGAATGACTTACTTCAAACTTCTTCCTATGTTTTTCATTTATAAAGGATGGAACTTCGTAAAAACTGTTTTATTGTATTGTTTGAATGTCGAAACAAGATTATTCAGGGCAAGGCCTTTGGCAGGGACACACTGATTTAGGTGCAATGGTTTTGAATTTCCTCCCTCTTCACAGTTTGGTACTTCCTTATGCATTAAAAAGTGTATGTGTAGCTAAAGGCTCAGAACAAATAGAGAGGATTATGCCTCCTCTAAAGAGCTAAAAGATATTTAACACATAAATAGGAAGAAGCATTTTGGTAACAAAAATAACATTTTTGAATGAGAGAAGGAAGCAGCTTGTTTACAGATCAATATTGAAACAAATACTTTAAATCACCTGTTTGAGATTACCTGTATGGTGGTGGACTACAAGTCTTTGTTGTGACTCAGATTACAGCAACCAAAGAAAGACTAAGGGAAGCAACTACATGGATTATTCAGCTTGATTGTAAGAGCACCCCAGGATGGGGAATGCAAATGAATAGTAAGACCACAGAAACTTATGTAACCTTTTGCAATTTTCTTATTTCCAGTGACTCATTTGATGACTTGGATAATGTCACTTACTCAGTCCTTGCCTCAGTTTCCTCGGCTATAAAGATGGTACAACTAGATGAGAATAGGGTTATCTCTGATGTGATTATTTTCTTTTTTCCAGGATACTGAATTGGAACAGTAAAAAAATATTTGCAAAACAAACATTTCCTAAAATGTTGCTTTGGAATTTTCACAACTTCGATTTTCATGCTTTCTCAGTAATACAGCTGTGCCTCTTAAACTGAAGTGTTTGACTTCTTAAATACAATATATATATCACATCTTTTTATCAGTGGTTGTTCTTTCAAGAATTTAGTAAAGTATAAAGTTCAAACAAAATTAATCAAAATTAAGAAGTTCTACACCACAGAAACAAAATGTTTTTTCTCAGTTGAACAATGCAGTTGATCCTGACACATTCCTGACAAATGCTTTCATTTTGATGAAACTACATTTCATTTGAAGTCATTAACTCAGTATGCATATTGGTTTTATGACATCTGGTTGTTCTTGCCTCCAATCTGACCTCTTCTTTCACATGTAACAATTATTTTTCTGTCTGTCTTTCCTTCTCTTTTCCAAAAATGCTTTGCTCCTCTTACAAATATCCTCTTTATTCCACATATTTCAAACATTCTTTTTCTCTTCTCATGTTGTCTGGCTGATTAAAATAATGAAGTTAAGTTCAAAGCAACTGTTTCCAGGCTCTGCTTAGTGTGAATTTTGCTGTATTTTTTTTTTTTTTTGCATGCAAAAGCACTTGTATGCCTTAAAATTTGTTCATCTCTTCTGATTATATCCATTGGATAATTAAAATACTTTCTCCTGAAAACTTTACCCCCCTTCTTTTAAGGCAAACTGTTCCATCAGGACATTTGTGCCCATTTTAGCACTAACACTGACTTTTAAAGTATCTTGCAATTTATGAATAGAGATGGATGAGATTATGATAAGGCTGCACTTGTACAACTGAACTTGCTCTAGCACATCCTCGATTGTATGAACAGCTTTGGAAAATGACACCATTCTCTGCTCACTGCAATCCTCTTACCTGCTGCTGCTTTACAGTCTGTCTAGGGAATCAAATGTTTACTGCCAATTAGACTTGATAAAACTGCAGGAGTTTCTTGTATTCTCTCAACAATAGTATTTCTGAGTTGCTGGCAGCTTTTGGAGGGCTTGTGGCTACATGTACAGCAAGAGACTTCACTGTACTTTAGCACTTTATTTAGTGATTTAGGTCATTTAGATCTTACCCTTACTGCACTATCTACCGCAGTCATAGCATAAAATATTTAAGATTTTATTGAAGATTCTCTTTTGGAGCAAAAATAATGTTAAGATACTTCAGTTGGAAGTAAATATGTTTTAAAAATTATTATTATTTTTATTATTATTATTATTATTTTACTTGTCACATTCGCCAAAAACACTGAAGCAACAATACAATTCTTATTCCAAAAAGATATGGGCCACAACTACAGAAAATGTTGTGTTATTTCAATGCTTGAACTGAAAATTTTCCAACTTTCACAATTTCCAGATTGCTGACTAAAAGTACTGGGCTTCTGTTTGTTGTCTCTGAGCTCTAACACTTGTCAACCTTTCTAAAATATAGAAAATGACATTACAAATGTATGGTTTTTCTATGCAATGGTCATATGCAGATTCCTTCTGAAATAAATGGGATTGAATCTGTCTACACGATCAGCTTTACACAATAGGGTCAGAAGAGAAGCAAAAAGCAGATGATGATTTTTTAGAATAGAGGGTGGTGTCAGTTACATCACTTTTCCACTTTCTTCTAGGTAAAGGGGAAACCTTGTTAATATTTCTGAGTTAAAAAATCATTATTTAACAAACACATTTGGAAAGTAGTCTGACTGAAATAAAAGATCAGGTCTTAATGGATTCAAATTGGATAGGAGTTTGCAAATGCACTAAAAGGGTCTGATTTGGAGCTGCACATACAGAAGCATCATGTTCGGGAGGAGGAAGGTGACAATTCCTGTTTATGCATTTTTGGCAAGCTGCACCTGAAGGATGGGATGATTTTCTGGAAACTGTCATGCCAGAAATACACAGCTAAACATGGGGGGAACTGAGAAGAGCAAAGGGACTAATTAGAGATCTATGGGGGTGGGACAGGGTCTCTGGTTTATTTTCTTAAGGAAACCAAGCTATGCAATCACACTGCTTTTCTGTCAGTATGCAAGCAATAACATTTGAATCTCTTGACCAATTTGAAAAAAGCCTTGACAAAAAAGGAGAAGTTTAAAAACACTGAGCTCCTGCGGGTTTTACACAAATCAGTAGCCAGAGAGAGGAGACTCAGATTTGTGCACCCAGTAAAGAACAGGTGGAAGTGTGAACTCAGCTGCATTATTTGACACAAGAGAATCCAAAGCTGTCATCAAAATCAGGCTCCATAAAGTTTGCTGTCTATGGAACTGCTTGTTTGTCATTTAGAGGTAGGGGCATTTTTTGCTTGTTTGGTTGGTTGGTTTTTTGGTTTTGTTTGTTTGAAAATAAAATACATCTAAAAGAAGGCCAAGACCTCTGCCTGAGGTGATTTTTAAAATGTTAATTGCTGCAAAATATTGGCACTCATTATAAAATTATGGGTAATACCAGATCAGGCTTGTCCAGGACAGGCCCTGAAATTCCTACCTGAGATGAAATCCCTTTGGACCAGTGTTTTCCCTCTGCTGTGGAAAGGACTGTTTCCATTTCTTCTCATGCTAGACCTAGCTCTGACCCTTTTCTCTTTCTTAAAATACTGTGGTGCCACCAAACTTAAAGAATGAAAAGTCATGAGTCAGATGCCAAAAAAATGCCTGCTCTTGTAAATTATGATATGTTGATAAAATATATTTTACTTTGGATTTGGTCAGTCTTTGAAATTTTTAAAACCCTTCAATTTCTTGAGAGAGAGAAGTCACAGTGTTCTACTTTCATTAAAGTATTGTGAGAAATTACTTCGAGCCCTTGGTGCTACAGGACATTTCATCTTTCATGGCTGTCCCTTAAATGGCAAACCCACTGAGACTTAAAACTCCTCCACAGCTTTCACATCGCCAGTATTCCATCAGTCTGAGAAAGAGCACCACTCTTCTAGGCAAGAAACCTACAGGAAAACCCTCTGAATTATTTGTTTCTTCTTTCAGTTTGCCTCATGCAAGAAAATATTCATGATTGCTTACAGCTAGTGAAAAGAGAGTATTGGTGGAACTGAGAAATTTAGAATGTGCCATTTGGTCAATACAAAAAGAAGATACGGGGGAAATGGAAGGTTTTTAAGACTGAGAGGAGGTCTGGAATGGTAAAGAAATATGCATTTTGTCCTGCACAGGGCATATTTTATGATGCCCTATAAATGGCAACAAGTGAACATTTGTTGCTATGAACTGAGAAGAAAAGGTCATGAATTCCATTATAATGATTGGCTTTTCAAGTTTAGGAAAGCAATTTACCTGATATGTTACAATAGCTATATTGATATTCCATTTCTAGTTTTCACAGCAGTCTGCTTTAGACAGGACTTCAGAGAAATTGATTCAATAGAATGCCTGTCAGTGACAAGACTTCAGATGTTACTAAGGGTAACTCTTACTAACCAGGCAATGAAATTCTCTTGAAGGCTCTCTTGTATCACTCCAACTTTGGGATATAATATATTGAACTAGACTGGGCTTCCAGTTGATTGGACAACAGTGTCTGATGTTTCATCATTACAAAACAAATGTGTACGAATCAGAAAATGACCACTAAATTTTGGAAATGCTGCCAATAAGAGCTCAGTCTCTTTCATGCAGACTTGTCAATAAATGAGATGACTTTTATGGTTTCTTCTTTATATTTCTCTGGTAAATTTTACTGCTTTTGCACAAAAATAATACAAAATCATTTGCTGTGTCTAGGACTTTTTAGACATAAGGAAAAACATTGCCAAAAGCCTGAGAGAGGTGAACCTTCCCATCTGCTCAACACCATTAAAGCCACATCTGGAATGACAATTCTAGTTCATTGCTCCCCAGCACAAGAAAGACACAGAGCAGCTGGTCAAGTGAAGGGCAAGGAAGACAGTTTAGGAATTGGAGCATGTCATATAAGGAAAGGCTGAGAGATGGAACTAGTTAGCCTACAGAACAGAAGGCTCTGAGGCATCTTATACATGTGAGTAAATATCTGATGGGAGTGTGTAAGCAAGACTGAGACAGGCTCTTTTCAGAGATGCCCAGTGACAGAGCAAGTGGCAATGGGCAGAAACTGAAATACAGGGGGTCTTGTCTGAACACAAGAAAACACTTTTTTACTGTGCAGATGACTAAGCACTGGCACAAGTAGCCCACAGAGGCTGTGGAGTGCCCATCCTTTGAGAGACTCAAGGCCATCTGGATGCGGTCTTTAGAAACCTGCTCTAGCTGACCCTGCTTGACCAGGTTGGCTGGACCAGATGTCCTCCAGTGGTGCCTTCCAATCTGAATATTTCTGTGATTATGTGCTTTTCAGCAAAACAGTTTTAGTCGCAATATTGGCTTGGTGCAAGTCTACACTCCAACTTCCATAACTTTTGAAACCTGTATTCTGCAAGAGTTTTCAGCTTTTCCTTTTAAGTTATAAGAAATTACATATAAGAATCTATACTCTTTGTATTCATTTTGTATTTTCCCCAGAGCAGTAAGAATTCATGTGCTTGACCCAGTATAAAGCAATTAACACAAATACAGAACAGATATAAATAACTGTGTCAGTAATTACTAAGTAGAAAGGTGAGTAGGATAACATAAGCTCATGTAGTATTTTCTTCATAAAATTATCTTGGAGACGCTTGGATCTTATGGTCTTAGACATTTTATATTTTGGTTGGTTTGTGCTTAAAGCTGTGATTCTTGAACAGGAAGGCCATTGCTCTAGTGCATGCAGTTACTTGAGCTACATCCTTTACTTGGCATATGCAGGTCCACCCAAATTATTTGAAGGATTTAGTATGGACTACCTATGTATACCTTTAACAACATAATTATTGTGTCTAGTACTACCATTCCAGTCACGTTTTAGTTATTTCTGATACAAAACATATGGTGGTACCTCATCCTCTTCTCATCATCTTATTTTTTTCAGTCTTGCTTCCTTTAGTTTTGAAGTGACTCCCTGTTGTTAATGAATGGATAAATTCTTCAGCACAAGCCTGTTACATGAAGGCTATCTTCCCTGCCGGTCACAGATGGTGGGAAAGTGATTTTATTGATTTGTTAGTACTTAGCTAGAAGGATTACATCTAGCAGTAATAATGTGGCCAGACCCTGGGACAAATCACCACATGAGTTAGTGGAGGGTCTGTGTCTTAAACTGAATGTGACATTATTATATTTACCAGCCTTTCATAGTGCTTTGCTTTTTAACACCACTGTAATCTCTTCTGAGCCATCTGTTGGTCATTCAAGTTTCTGTTTCCTTCATGTGCTTGCAAAGTTGGGAGACTCCAGCTTCTGAACTGAACTCGGTCATTATCCTACATAAGTTCTGGTGGCAACCATAGTGCTTATTATGTTTTTTATTTATAATTTGTGTTATCAAATTGTGTCCTGCAGAAAATCTCGAGGGGACGCAAGCAGATGGCCTCAGTAATTCCACTCAAATTCAAAGGGTCATGAAGGTTCATGGCTTTCAGAATTTGTGTGAGAGGTATTAGTGTGGCTGGGAGAAATATGGTCCCTCTCCCTATTCCAAACTTGGCAAGTTTGGCAGAAAGAAGCATTGAACACTGCCAGCATAGATTTTTTTCTCCCTTTAGTTTGTGCTCATCTGATGATCTCTCTAGAAACCAGAGCTGTTTCCATGCTGTAACCTCAGCAGAAGCACAACTGAGAGGTCTTAAGTATCAGTGTGTGTTAATGGTGGCTCACATTTTACCTGAAAGTGGATTTTTCTCTGTATTTTAACTTTGCATTTCTGAGTAGCCTGAATGATTTAACTCACAGACAGGCATATGTGTGAGCAGAGGACACTTCAGAGCTAGAGGCATGAGCTTTTGGCCAGTGGATTACATGATCTCCTGCAGAGAAAAGCTGTTTCATTCTTTACCAGCTCCCCAAAATGAAGTTACTCAGAGCTAGTAGACCAGAAATTGGTAGGGAAGCGATCTCTGTCTGGACATGACATTTTGTTTCACTGTGAACTAACCCCCAGCTGAGCAGTCGGCACTGTGACATGTTTCATGGCCAATTTTAGTGGGCCACAGTAGTTAAAAATGAGTCTGATAGATAAGTGCAATTGTCACCCGCATGGGAAGTGTGTGTGGACTACGGCATGGGTGGCACTAACCGGGTTTAAGAAGCGTATGAAGAAAGTGGTGAAGCGTGGGGGACTCTTAAAGGAAGGGACGGGCGAGCGGTGACAGCGCTGGCTTAAGGTAAAGGGGCTGCAGCTGAGGCACTGCTCACGCCCGAGGGAGTGGCGGCAGCACTGGGACCCCAAGGCTCTCGGCGCCCCAGGCAGCCTCAGCAAACCCGCACTCCCCCACGGGTGGCCCTGCCTCGGGCGAGCCGGCAGCCCTGGAGGGAACCAGGGCGAGCACCTGCGGTGACGAAACCCGGAGGAGGACGTGAGGAGGGCGGCGGTGCCGGGGCCAGCGCAGCGGCCGTGTGGCCGCCGGACGAGCCCGGGGAGCGGCGGGCAGAGAGAGGCGCGGCCGGCCCGGGTGCCCGGCGCGGGCAGGGGCAGAGGCAAAGGCAGTGG
>VWYP01012393.1:461962-510186 GCA_013400435.1 Pycnonotus jocosus
CCCGCCCGTGTCGCCGGCACCGGCCCCGGCCCGCGTGCCGCCGGCTCCGGGGCGGGCAGCCACGGGCAGCAGCGCGCTGTGGGGCACCGGGGCGTTCGTAATTAGGAAATAGATGGAATTAGTCGCACTGCTCATTCCAGCGGGCGGGCGGGCGTGCGTGGTGGCGGGACGCCGGGGGAGTGGGTTTATCCCGCTGCCGGCGGCACGGGGAGGGGTGCGGGGAACGCGGGGTGTGGGTAGGTGCCATGTTTGGAAACCAGATCCCCACAGCCTCTTTTGAACCTTTTCCCTCACCCCCTCTTCCCTGCCAAACATCGCATGTGATCACATTTTTCAGCCTCCTCCGTCAGTCGGAGGCTTCAAACGTAACGTTGCTGAATCGCCTACTGCGAGTGATGAGAATAAACAGATTGGAGTCGTGGCCTGTGGAGGAGAATCACGGTTTCTCCTCTTCTGACAGCCCGTCAGGCCTGTTCGCTCCGGGCGGGAGGTGGTGGGAGAGGTGACTGGAACAGTGCGAGCCTCTGACGCCACGCAGACCCTCCGTGCCACAGGAGGTGTATCCTTACCTCACTGTCGCCTGCTTGCGTGCACCTGTGCTTGGAAGGGATGCGCTGAAGGTGTGACGTGATCTGGGTGTTTCTTTTGGCTGCATCGGAAATACCCGCTTGAGCGATGCGGGTGCCAGCTCTTCTCCACGGCTGGGGACCAAATCCCCGCAGGCTCCCGACTTCGGCCCCGTGCGCTGTGCGTGCTGAAGCTGGGACAGCGTTTTAGTACATTGTTGTCCCTGTCCCTTCCTATTCGTTTTTGACTCTGAATTTTTACGGGGGCTACTAGAGATGCTTGCAATGGTGGGTACTGAGGCCCAGCTGCCAGTGCTGTGCTGGCTAGGAGCTGTCCGGGACTGTGGTGCTTGGATCTCAGTTCAAGACGAAGAGTTCAGTTTGCTGTTGCAGTTCATTGTGCTTGGGGTGTGGCTACCCTTGGAGGTGGGGTGATTGGAATGAGAAATGTTCTGTGAAAATGCATTGTGTTAGTCACTGTGGGGAAACGTGAGTGAAGGATCCCTCCTCAGTTTCTATTCATAAAAGAAATTAAAAAATTAAATAAAGAAGTAGCTGAAAGGATGTAAATTATATGTATCCTTCTGTTCTTTGTCCTCCAGCACAGCTACTTCTCTACAAATATTTAGTTTTTATTCTGTGAAGAAGATTACTACTGATGATGTTGTACAGGAATACTATAAATATTACAGTCTCTGTGAGAATGAACTTCCATTGGTAGAGATGGTATTTTCTCAGCCTTATTCTTGTTAACATTGGGTGGAGAATAAATTTTCCTCCTTTTTTCACTCCCACCTTTTTTTTTTTTTTAATTTTATTTTCATTGATATTTCTGAATTCTGGACTGATATTTCCTTTCCTATGAGATTATGGGAATCTTTGCCAGTTTCACTAAATGAACTTAGGACACTTCAAATATAGTTTTTAGAAGAGGACAAAAATGATGCTTTGTGAATTCAACTAGAAACTACTTTATACTATCTTCAAAGATTTGTGATACCCAAATTTAAAATTTATTTCCCTACAAAAGTTCTTTCAAATAATAACAGTCTATACTCTCCATTGGCCTGAGAAATTTTAAATAGATTTCTGTCTTTATTTGAAGAGTCAGAAGTCAAGGGAAAATACATTGGAAAACTTACAAATGTGTATACTCGCTTTAGCTGCATCATTAGTTTGTAAAAATCAAGTCACAGCAAATATTTTTCTTATGGGTTATGATTCAACTCTTAGAGAGAGCCACTAGATTTTCTGGTGTCATTTGCCATTTTTCTATGTTGAGCATTTACGTTCTTTTTGGGATAAGAGTTTGACACACCTTTCCATGGAAGACTCTTTGAAGACTGGAATTTTGACAAGAATTTGCTTCCATAATTTTGTAAAGGGTTGTTACAAATACACAGTGGTGCTATCAGATGACACAGCTATATTATAAAAATCAGATATCATCACCACCCCTTCCTATTATCGTTGTTAAAAGATTTTGTGATTATCTAAATGTCTCAACAAAAAACTGCCACCCATTTTCATTAAAACCACCTGGTGGAGAAATGTTTCCATCTGTAACACCCACATGCAAATCTGTAATTTTCCCTGAAAGTGAAGCTGAGAATCAGTGCTGCAAACTAGGCTACCTTCAATCCTGGGCTGATCAGAGGCCGGATGTGCGCTGTCTCATGAATCATAAGGGCTAAAAAGGGTGCAGCATTTCTCTCCTGCTCTGGATGTCCTGATAGCAATGAAAGTTTCTAAAACAGTACTTATAATTTTCCTTTTCAGTACTCCTCATAGCAGAAAACCATAGGAAGAAATATTGGTTAAATGACTATATTCTTCACACAGTGGTCATAAAATTGTGGGTCCAGGGGAATTTGAAGTGTTTCTGTGACTGTACTATATGGATTTCAGGAAAAGTGAGAGCAATTAGGGTCATTGGTAAAGAGGCTCTGTCCCTCTCCTTTGGGTCTGTACTTCTCTGTCTTCCTGATCCCTGTTTCTGACTCTGAGCTAAAAGCCTTCTTGTAAACCCTCTCTGCCAGTTCATGCTGACATCAGCACGTACTGCAGCGTGCCAGCCTGCGAGCAGGGCACTGTTACAGGGTGCAGGACTATGGACACTGAGCTGTTTTCACTGCTTCCACTAGAGCACTACAAATGCATCCTTTGGTTTGAGACCACCTGCTTGCTGCTTTCCAGGAACTTGCCCTATCTGTCAGATTGTTGGTCTGCTGAGTTTCCTTCAGCAGTGTGAGGCTAACAGAGCTTGTCACCCACTTAGGATAAAGATGTACATCTGTACAGATGTACTGGCCAGCGTGATTTTCTTTTCCTAGGCACACCTGGTCAGTGGCAGGGACCTCGTCTTTCCTGCACCCTTCTGATATCAGATTTCACACTGCTGTGGGTGATGTTTGTGGAAGGGGAGCACTCTGCTGTCCTATGACTTGTTGAATACCATGGAGCAATGTGTTGAGGAGTTTGGGCTTTTGTAAAGGTTCCTTCTTCTGCTGTTTTCGAACAGGTATACCTTGGCTTGAGGAACACTTTGCCATTAACTGATTGCCTTGAGATTGCCTTCACATCCAAAGGCAGGTTCTAGATTCCTTCTGTAATAGGGACAGTGTCACCAGGTATTCCTGAGACCATATCCATGCCTTCATTTGATGAACTGTGTTCCCAGTGTGTTGCATGGCACTGAAGACTTAAATCCACATAAACCCTTTGAAGCTTGCCAAGCACTAAGTAGAAACTGAAACCTCTTCAGTGCAGTCTCACAGTCTGGGATTAGGAAGCAAGTCTTGTACCTCATCTTGGAGCTTCAGAGCTTTGTGTTTTGTTCCTCTGTGGCTGGGAGAGCATCACTGTCCGATTTGCCACACCTTTGAAAGCTGCATGGAGAGCAGTCTGTTGGGTAGATGGAGCTTTACCATGGTATACTCAACTCTCGTCCACTCTTGTTTCCCTGTTTCACACTGACTTTGCCAGATTTTGTGCATATCTCTGAAGACTATGGTTTCTATAATTTCTTTTAATAGTACTTGGCCTTAGACACCGAAGCGTTTGCTTTTATTGTATGAATAAATGTTTGCATAGAACAGTAGTAAAATGCCTCCTCTGCAGCCTAATTCATATCGGAGGCATTTTTCCTGTTTTACTTGGTAGACACTCCTGTAGCTGGAAGGGAGGAGTTTCATGTTGAGTGGCTGATGTCTAGCATGAAGTCCAGATATTGCCCAACAGGTGACTGATGTGACTAAAAAATTGTGAAGAAGCATGAAGGAGTACATTTTCAATGAGACTGAAGAGAGAAACAAATCATCGTTTGCAGAAGTGTGTGAGTGTGTGTGTAAAATTGAAAGAAAAAATAGTTTAAAGGTTTAGAGTGTATATTTAAGCACTAGGTAGCCTGAGACAACTATTTTGCCTGTGGGTATAAGGTGCCTTGAATTGAAAAAAACCAGTTATGTACAGCAAACTTCAATCACAGAGAAATGAGAGAATTATATATATGTGTGTACCTAAGATGAAGTTTGCTTACATGTAGTTATGTGCCTTATCTCATTGAGTTAGGCAAGTACTAAGTGGGAACTGTGGCACTGAGAACACAGCTAGTTAAGTTCCAGCTCTGTTCAAATTTTGGCCAGTAGTTAGGGAGTGGTTCTCAGTTACTACGGCATTCGTATTTGTTGGAGCAAACTTAAGTGGGCATAAAAGCTCTTACTAAACTTCTGAAGGGACATAAGAAGGCTGTGAGATTGTTGGCTGAGGTAGTGGCGATAGGAGGAAAGTTAACTAAGACAAGGGAGGTGCTTTGTAGTTTTGTACTTCTAATAGAGTAGCTTCAGTAGAGGGGGTAGCACATACTTGAAACCTTCCCATCTTAAAAATTGCCTCAAGATATTTCATGGCAGTTAGTAATGTGGAAGAATTTGATGCTAATGCCCTATTTTGACCACCTAGTATGGTACATAAGCATGATTTTAATAGAACTCAGGCCTCTAGAATCAATAGGGATATTGCAGCTGCTCATGTTTCAGGACTGCCAAATCTTGGTCACTTGCAGTTGGTGAGAATATCTGTTTCAGGGTTTGCAAAGTAACTTCTCTATAATTTTCTTGGCTCACCTGGAAGCTTCCAGCCTTCACTACTGTGTAACTGAAGATTAACCAGTGACCAGGAGGCTTGTGCTCTCAACCAGTTTCCTGGAGAAAATGTCTTGTCTTCTCCCTTTCTAGCATTTGGACCACACCTATCATTGTCAGAAAATGTGAATACTGCTCAAAGTGGCAGCTGCTCTCATCCTCATTTTGTATAGTACTTATGGGCAACAGGAGGAAGTATGGTTCCAAGACCTTAGCCTGTATGCTGCAAGTCCCCTGAAAACAATTATCCTTCCATAAAAAGTAGGGAAGGAAGAGGTAGGATCATTCTTCCTTTTTTCTCTTGAAACTGGGCCACNTTGCAAGTCCCCTGAAAACAAATAGGATCATTCTTCCTTTTTTTCTCTTGAAACTGGGCCACTTTCCTTTCTCTTGAAACTGGGCCATTTTCCAGAAATAAAAGTGAGAGTGAAGGGGCCATCTTGAGGAAGTCTGTCTTTGTCTTATCTTTAAGATCAAGGGTTGAAAGCCTATCTTTAATCCCACTGAGAAACAATGGAGGAATTGAGAGTTCTGGGAACTGTTTGTGCATTTGGCACCAAGGAATTAAAGGATAAAATAGATAAAAAATACCAAGACTCTCTCCTCTGATTTGGCCTCCCTCTTATTTAGTCTTTCCATGGCTGCATGAATCTCACTTTCTCTGCAGTGGAGCAGGAGGAATGGAGGCTTCTGCTTGAGAGCCTTTATTTCTTTTGTACTTAAAGCAATTTGGAACCACTATGTTTCAGACTCTATGGTGGTGCAGGGAGCAGAGTGCAGGTTGCTTACTGTGTGCATGGGTATTTAAGCTCCTCGAATCACCTAGAAAGACTGTTCAAATATTACCTTGCACCTCTTCCTGGCAGTGCCAACTCTGATCCTGACACTTGAGTATACAAATCCGTGATGAAACGATTTTACTTCTGGAGATTGTCTGGTACGGCCCCTTACTCAGAGAAGGGCCACCTGCAGCAGGTAGCCCAGGATAAAGCACATGTGGCTTTGGAGTATCTCAAAGGATGGAGACTCCACAACCTCTCTGGACAATCTTTTCCAGTGCTCAGTTACCCTCACAGTAATCATTCAGTTTTCAGTTTGTGTCCATTGCTTCTAGTCCAGTCACTGGGCAACTCTGGGAAGAGTTTGGCTCTGTCTTCTTTAGTCCTCCCCACTGGGAATTTACACGTGTAAAAATCGTTCTGGGTCTTCTTTCCTCCAGCGGAACAGTCCCTACTCTCTCAGCCTTTCCTCACGTGATGTGCTCCCATCCCTTGTCTGTATTTATGGCTCCTTGCTGCATTGGCTCCAGCATGTCTTTCTTTTATCGAGGAGCTCAGTAGATTTATCATCCAAGTGCAGCAGAGGGCAAAGATCACCACTTTCAGCGTTCTGGTGATGCTTTTCCAGTGCAGCCCAGGATGACATTGGCCTTCTTTGCTGCAAGTGTATGTTGCTGCCTCACATTCAGCTTGGTGTTGACCAGGAATTCTCAGTTGCTTCTCTGCAGAGCTTCTTTCCAGCTGGTTGGCCCCCTGGGATTATTCTCCTTGTGCAAAACTTGGCATGTCCTTATGTTGGATGTTTTTTGACTTACAAGAGAGACCAGTGTCTAAACATGTTCTCAGATCATTCAGGAAAGGATTGCTTTGGTCACTGCTCCTCACCCTTTTCTCTTTACTGCCTAAGGCCTTTGCTCAGAGAGGAGAAGAGAGAGTTGAACAATGCCGAAACTGTTGTGGCCTTTTGGCCAATGGAAACATCAGAAGCAATTTAACAACGTTTGAAGCTTCACGTTTTCATCAGTCTGAGAGGGCAGGTATGGCCATAAATATGTTTTGATAAAGCAGACAACTTGTGGTGACCTCAGAATTGCAAGGAGTGTTTTCATGCCTTTCAGGGTATTTCGGAGAATTGATAGTCATTTTTTCACTCGAGTGTGGACTCAGTTTTCTAAGGAGACTGAAGAATCCAAACATATTCACAACTGAACACAGTCACTAGCAAGGCAATTATGAGACAGTCATTGATCTACTGGGCAGCCATCTCACTGATGAGGAGGAGCAGGAGACTGTCAGTAGACAATAGCAGATTGATAGGCATTTCTGAAAATCTACAAAAGAATGGGAGTGATAGGGGGTGACAGACAGTAATAAATATTCCTACCATCTTTTAGACACAGACTTCAGATCAGCATATGTTGAACTTTTGGAATATCTGAGGTGCAAGCTGTTGTCCAGAGCTCTTTTCTGCCCCCAGTTTAAGTGGTTTTATTGGAGTGCACAGGGCATTATTTCTGCGTGTGCATCTTCCCACATGATTCTCCACTTGATGCAAGATTCTGCCAGAGCTTCATTGCCAGCTTTGTCTGACATTGCAGTAATACTTTCTAACTAAGTCATCTGTCATTCTTCAAATTCAGGGGCATTATCTGTGCCCTGCAGAAGGGTGAAGACAAAGACTGTGTGAAAGAACATCATCTCTGGGCAGGAACTTCTCAAAGTACAGAATTATTATAAACCTTATCTTAAAAGGAATTATGCAGAAGAGGCTTCCTCTTAGAGGAGGAGGGTACTATCCTGTTGTTTATTTTTTCTGGAAAATAGTGGAGGGAGAACAACATTAAGACAGATTTGAAATTCTCAGTCTTGTCAATACTCTTTTATTTCTGAAGACTCATACAAAGAGTTTTTTGCATCCTTGGATAGGAAAGCATCTAACAAAGATGTAGCATGCTTCCTTCATCAAGCGTTTACTAAGCATTTTAAGACTTGAGATTAATGTCTTAAGAAAAGGCTATTTAAAATACTGCTGCCCTTGTATTCAAGCTTGTTGAAATGCAGGCACTATTGAAGGTGGAAAATGACAAAACTAAAATTCTGTTTTGGGTTGCCAATGATTAGAGCCAATTATAATTTCTAGCTCGTTTTACCTTCTCCTTTGCTCTACCCACTGGTGGCTGCTGCATTTGTCTACTCCCCTGGGCCTATCAGTTTTAATTAATAGAGTTAGCATGCAATTAAATTTTAGGGGGAAAAGCTTGTGTGCCTATAGTCTGACTTCAGTTCACAGCAGTGAGAAAACATGTAAAAAAAATCTTACGTCATCAGTTACAAGCACAGAGGGAGTAGTTTCATTCTGCTGTTAGAAAATACTTGCATACATTTAAAATTACTGAAATGATTTTCACCTCTGTATGATTTGCCTCAGTCAAATCCAGGTATTAGATCTGTAGTGATGCAGATACTTTATCAGATACCTACATCTGTCAAGAATTATGGTTGTTTTATCCCTTATTTTATACTTCATAGATATGGTAAAGTATTACACAATGTTTATAGTGTAGCTTAGTTTGGGAATCTGGACAGTAAATGTTAGTTAGACTTACTTTTGATATTCGCATCAAACAGCAGAAAAGAATACCACTATGAGTTGGATTTAATGGTTTCTTAGATAAGACAATTGATAAGATAGCGTTGTAATTCTTTGTACTTAGAACTGAAGTAATCATCCTCAAAATTTGATTGCATGTCAGATACTTACATCCAGAGAGGATTTTAAGCAAGAAAGCCATGTTCCAAATATATTTTCTGGCACTGTTACAAAGGCAAGAAGAGCTAGTTGCAATTTTCAGAATAATGACACACAAAACCATTCATACAGTTGCCACTTCAGAGGCATGAAGAGATATGCCATGATAAGTAGCTGTTTCCAGACAGTTCTAGATTGAATTAGATCACCTATTTAGGTACAAATTTCTGAGTTTCTTCACATTATGAGTATCTCATTTTCAGTGTCAGGACTTTGTACATTTTGCCTATGGTAAGCACTGGTCATACTTTCGAAGATAAGGGAATGTAACTGTCTGTATATGGAGTTTTTTCAGATATCTGTAATAAAAATGTATTGTTAGAAATCTCCTAATGTTTTGGTCTGTCTTTCCTATATTAGGGCCTCCTGGAATCACTGAAGATCAGTGTATGCCCATTTTTGGTCAGGGATGAACCTAGGAGATCGAGCTACACTTTTTAGTGATGACTGTGGTGGATTTAGGAAATAACTGTTTCAAATTTTGAGGATCTGAGGTGTAACCAAAAAATAATTTTTTGTGTATTTCAGGCTTTAGATAAACACTAAATTCTAGTAAATTTCTAGAATGGTTGTTTAAATGCCTTGCATCAAAATACAGGTATTCACTTTAAGATTCTTAATTGAGAGTTAAGTTTTGAACTTCATTATATGAAATTTATTAGGACATTGCTCATTAATGGAGCACAGCCTAACAACACTATTTTAGTTTAAATACTATTATATTGCAGGGAAAAAAGGTACTAGTCTGTTAGCAAGAAGTAGAGCACTCTGTTTGTTCTGAAAATTGCTAATGGAAGTCTTCACACGCTTGAACGACCTAAGTGTGAAGTGTCTTCTCAAGTGTTTCTCTAGGTTACCAGTACTGCATACTCTGAATTGATCAAAGTATTTATGTGTCTGAAACTTTGTCTGCATCTTATGCTAGCAGGTCTAATAAAAGATGATACATTTTTTCAAACCCGTTTTGGACTGTGAGCCTAGTGAGCACTAAAAATCTTGTAGCTGCTGCTCATGAAGATTTGGTCTACATTTTTGTAAAATATATATTAATTTTAAAGTCTTTGAATATACTGTGAAGGGTTCAAAATCATATCCATAAACTAGGATTTTGTAATACTTCTATCGATACATCAATCTCTTTCCAGATATTTAGAACAGATATTTACACAGATATTTAGAAAATCTATCATCCTTCACTATACAAACAATCCAAAGTTTTCACTGTGAACTATTTACATCTCTGGGTAATCATCATGTTAAAGATTAAATATTTAGTAATAGGCTTTTTAAAGAAATGACAGTGAAGCAGTTTATGTAAGAAAAGGCCAATTTGGGAACTGGATGATTGAATATGTTTACTTGTGTTTTGAGCCATGATTTTTTAGTGTAACTGTTTTCTTTTAGTGATTCCACTGGTCTTGGAAAAGGCATCAAGAGTTACGCAAAAACACATGTAAAAGGTTTCTCATCTTTGTTCTTTGCACAATTTCTTTAGCACTTGGAAGTTCTAAGAAAGCAAAGTATTTTTCATTTATATTCATTATTCTCTAGGCTTTTAATTAGCCTTTTATATGAAGTTATTTTCAAAGTAAAGTCATTGCACTTTTGCTTATTTGTAGCATTAACTTTAGAATAATTTTGACATTTGACATCAGGAGACTAAATTTTGTACTGATTAAATGATATTGCAGATATAGATGAAAAAATGTGAAAGCTTGAGCAGTAAGAGAATGTGAAAAACCTGTGAGTATCTTAGTCACTTTAAGTGATAAGTCTCCTTGGTAGTGTTATTTATTGCAGGAAGTTTGACATTGCATGACAAACTTCAGATATACAGTTTCATGTTCTGCTGGTCATGTGTTTCTAGCTATAGATGTAGAGCAGGGGGCAGCTGTTTGATGGAGTGCATTGAGCATGAGCTGAGGCAGTGTAGAAGAAGGGACAGAATTTATGAGGACTCTACATCATCCTAGGTTAACTCTATTGATTTTGGCCCAGGATGTTACCTGCAAAGTGTCAGGGTAATGGGTTTGCACTTTATGGATGAGAATTAAAATAGGCTTTATATGTGTATATGTGCTTGTACCTAAGAATATGGAGCCAGGCTGTACAGAAGTATGTATGAGTTGCTCTATGGACTTTAATTGCAACATTCTGTTGCTTAGCACTGCTGTAAACATGCAGAGTGCATTGGTGAAAGTTGTTCAAGAGCTGAAAATTAGGGACAATTTTGCCTGCAGTCATATCTTAAGGACGAGTGACAGAGCTGCTGCCATGGACCAGCAAAACATTTTTCTGTGGTCCCATGTCTCTGCTTAGTCTGATTAACTGGTGACACTCTGCCTTGAGCAAGTCTCACTGGAAGCACATCTGTTAACTGGAGTAAAACCAAAGAGTTGTTTAGCCTGTTTAGATGGGATACGTCTGTGTAAATCTTGTGTTTTGCAGATCAAAGCAAATTTTACCCAACTGTGTCCAGTATTTGTTCAGTTAAACCCCAAGCCTTATATAGAAAATAAACCTAGAGAAAAGTGAAACCAAGGCATGGCTACCTACTGTTTTGAAGGAAAAAAAAAAAAAAAAAAAAGAAAAGAAAAAGAAAAAAAGGAAAAGATAAAAGCACCCCACTATTTATCACTGTTCAGAAATGTATCTGTATTTTTTAATTACTTCGTGTTCTGCCCCTAACTTCCTGTAGTCTTAATAGTGTATTTTGTTTTCCTTTGGTTTCTCCAAGACACTGTTTTCAGTATACTCACAGAAAGGAACTGTATTTACTCAAAGGTGGAAATTGCAGAATTATATGAATTGATTCTGCTAGTGTATATGTAAAAAGTGTGTAAATTCCTTTGAGGTTAAATGCACAGTACATTTTTCTTGTATTTCAGAGCAAAATTAGATATTGATTTTTTAATGAGAAATCTATTCTAAGAATATAGAACCTCACTAATATATTATGATTCTTGTATTTTGTGTTTTTAGATGATTTGATATTGATTGTAGTTTTTAAATTTAAAAGCTCTCACTTTTTCAAGCAAAAGATCTTAATAATTTATTTTGCAAGGGGTTTTTAAATCTTTCTTCATCAGCTTAAAGCAAAACATCACCCCTTAAAAAGGTATTTTTCAAATAATTATCCACTCACTATAAAAAAAGGATCAACACAAGTCCTTAGGAGTCATCTGATCAGTTCAGGGATTCTGCAGGAATTTAAAGATTTGTTCTCTTGTAGCATCCCTTTTTCTGGTGGGCCTGTTTGAAGTTCTAAGCTTGTCCCTGTGTGACCAGGTTTAAGCAGCCCATGTAGAAAAGGAGCTGGGGAGTTCTGGTTACATGGCTGGTGAGATCATGGTCTATCTTTCATTCAGCCAAGGTGATCTTTCTTGATTTTTGCTCTGTATGGGATCAAAAGGAAAAAAGCTGAGATTTCTGTGATGTAAAGTAAAATTAATGACATGAACAATATGAAGGAAGAATCTTGAGGAGAACAGCAGCAACAGGAATGCTCCTTGTTATGGAGGGAGTTTGCCCTCTTAGTTTGTTATGGGATTTGTAGTTTGGGAGTGCTTTCAGCTCTATCCTTGAAGAATTTATGGTCGTGTATTTTTTTTCTGCCTGTATATAAATGCCATATTTCTCTGAAATCAAGACCTCAACAGAGTGATTCATGGTGGGTTTTTTTTTTTGTTTGTTTTTTGTTTTTTTGTTTTTTTTTTGTCTCATTCTGTTGGATTACTGCAATGTATTGTACTGGGATTAGCCTTGAAACTTCCTGTTGATCTCATACTGTACCTTTTTACTTTTCCCTTTGCTTCCTATTACTTTTCATCTTAATACAGAGCTTTCCTTCACATGTACTGGTAGACTAAGACCACAGAAGAAAGTCGTCTTTAAAGTAGAAAAGGCAGGTATGTTTCACATACAGCTTTAGTGAAGAAGACCTAAATTTGAAAGCTTTCTATGAGAGCCAAAGTTTGATGAACTTTCTGTGAGGCCAGCTTTCTAGTTATGTGAAAGTTGCAGATGGGGGAAAAGAAGTAGTCTTCTTGGCAGTTTACTTAAGGGTGTGAAATACCAGGTGTTAAAATTTGAAGACAGGCAATTGCATGTCTGGAATTCATAAATAAACCAAGAAAATCAATAAGTGACTTCGGTGACTGCCACCCATTTGACTCCTTTGTCACAGGCCAAGAAATGAATGAACAAGAAAATTAAAAGTGTTTTTCCTGAAGGAAAAGGAAAGGGAAAAGTACATTTTCCTCAAGGCTAAAGCTGAGGCAACAGAGAGTACAGGAAAGCTCTTATTGCTGTGTGCCCTGCTGGGTTCACTGTGGCTGAGTGCTGGGTTGCTCTGTAGCTCCCTTCCTCAGCTGGGCAGGGAGAGAATATATAATGAAAAGATCATGGCCCCAGATAAGGGCAGAGGGAGATCACAGGGGGAGAGCAGTTACTGTCACATGCAGAATAGACTCAGCTTGGGGAAATTAATTTAACTTACTGCCAGTCAGAATCAGAGTAGGATAATGATAAATAAAACCAAGTCTTAAAACACCTTCCACCACCCTTGCCTTCTTACTGGGCTCAACTTCACTCCTGATTTTCTCTATCTTCTCCCTCAGAGCAGCATAGGGATGGGAAATGGAGGCTGCAGTCAGTTTATCACATGATGTCTCTGCCATTCCTTCCTTTGCAGGGGAGAACTCCTCACAGTCTTCTCCTGTTCCAGTGAGGAACAGATCATCTTGAGTGCCATCATGTGATGTGTGTAGGACAACCAGGGGATCAGGCCCAGCCAGCCTGGGTTCAGGAAAGGCAGGTCTTGCATGACCAACCTGACCTCCTTTAATGACCAGGTAACCTGCCTAGTGGCTGAGAGAAAGATGGTGGATGTAGTCTACCTGGACTTCAGTAAAGCCATTGACACTGACTTCTCTGGAGAAAGTGGCAGCCCATGGCTTAGGCAGGTGGGCTCTTATCTGGGTTAAAACTGGCTGGATGGCTGGGCCCAGAGAGTGGTGGTGAATGGAGTCACATCCAGATGATGGCTGGTCACCAGTGGTGTTCTCCAGGACTCAGTATTGGGGCCAGACCTGTTTGATGTCTTTATCTGGATGAGGAGATTGAGTGCACCCTCAGTAAGTTTATAGCCAATGCCAAGTTGGGTGGATATACTGATCTGCTGGAGGGCAGGAAGGATCTGGACAAGCTGGATCGATGTGCCAGAGCCAACTGTATGAGGGTCAACAAGACCAAGGGCTGGATCCTGCCCTTGGGTCAAACAAAGCCCTGCAATACTACAGGCTGGGAGCAGAGTGGCTGAAAAGCAACTCAGGTAAAAGGATCTGGAACTGCTGGGTGACAGTGGCTGAGCAGGAGCCAGTGTGTGCCTAGGTGGCCAAGAAGGACAGTGACATCCTGGCCTGTATCAGCAATAATGTGGAGAGCAGGACCAGGGCAGTGATTGTACTTGGCACTGGTGAAGCCACAGCTTGAGTCCTGTGTCCAGTTCTGGGCCTTTCACTGCAAGAAGGACATTGAGGGGCTTGAGTGAGTCCAGAGAAGAGCAATGGAGCTGGCAAAGGGTCTGGAGCACAAATCTTATGAGGAGGAGCTGAAGGAGCAGGAGTGTTTGGCCTGGAGAAAAGGAGGCTCAAGGGTGATCTTACCACTCTCTACAACTGCCCAAAAGGAGTTTGCAGCCAAGTGAGGGTTGAGCTCTCCGCTCAGACAACCAGTGACAGGAGGAGAGGGAATGGTGTCAAGCTGTACCAGAGAAGGTTCAGGCTGCACATCAGGAAGAATTTCTTCATGGAAACAATGGTTTAGCGTTGGTGTGAGCTGCCCAGGGAAGTGGTTGAGCCATTTTCCCTGGAAGTTTACAAGAAAGGACTGGATGTGGCACCTAGTACTAGGGTTTAATTGGCAGGATGACATTTGGTGAAAGTTTGGACTCAGTGATCTTGGCAGTCTTTTCCAACCTTAATGATTTTATGATTGTCTGCTTATCCCAGCAGCACTAACACTGATCCTGGTGGGCTTGGCCTTGGCGAGTGATGGGTCCATCTTAGAAGGCAGGTGGCATTGGCTCTGTTGGCCATGGGGAAAGCTTCAAGCAGCTTCTCACAGGAGTCACTGTAGATCCCCAGCTACCAAAACCTTGCCACTCAAACCTAGTGCAGTTCCACAGTTTGTCAGAATCTAGCAGTCTGCAAATTTTCATACTGTGAAGTTGAGCCTTTCTTATGTGATAGCAAAATGTCCTTTGGAGAGCTGCATGCCAGGGCTATCAGTATCCTATTATTAGTTCCCAAAAATATGTTTTGTTTTATGTTGCAAGCCTGAAAAATACTGCTAGAGTTTGTTCTCTAGAAGACAGTTCAAATCATGCCCTATAGTAATATAGTTCTTCCCAACTGAATTCAAAAACAGTTTATAAAGTTGTAATATACGACTTTTAATCTCATACTGTATTTTTCATTAGGGCTTTCAGCTTTACTTACCTTCCAGATGTTTAAATCATGGTGGTTACATGGATATATATTGTATTTCTATCTGACTTGTTACATACAATGTGTCTAGGACATCAGAGTTCAATTTGTAATATTTTAGGACCATGTGCAGTTTTTCTTTTTCCTCATTCCAGGCATTATAATCATATTCTTCAGAAAATAAAATCTTAGCCAAATCAATCTGAGTTAAAGAGCCCTTGTGAACATAATAAATTGCATTTCTGTTTAAGGTGAGCTTCCTGCAAAATTATAAGGAAAATGCAGTGTCGTTCAGTGCAAAGGTCATGCTCAGTTCATAAAAAGTTGCTGAGAGGACAAACTGCAGTCAATGTTCAAAAATACAAAGCACTGTCCAGTCATGGCAGAGGGTATGTCTGCACTGCCCCTGGGGGTGTGGTGACAGCACTGGTGTTTCCCAGGAAGGGATTTTGTTGTCTAAACACAAGTGTCAGCTGGTATTTGAGATGTCCAATGGTATTACTCCTTGACTTTAGGAGTGAGGAGTGGGTGGGAAGCTGGTTGCTATTGTAAACCAGGTTTTGTAGCTTTGGGCAGCAGGGAGTGCACGGAGCCTGGCATCAGGTGTTGGATTCTGGAGCTGAACAACATGGAGCTCCCTTGAACACATCCTGGATATTTCCTCCCGTGGAAGTGGCCCTTCATGTTTCATTGCTGGACACAGCAATGGCAAAAGTTTCAGCTCAGTCAACGATTCTGACTGGGTTTTCAGACCTGTGTAGCAGTGTGCCACTTTCTTCAGATCCCTCCTGCATAATTTTTGAGATCACTATCTTTCCTTCAGGGATCTTTCATTTCTCAAATAGTATTATGGCAGTTGAGGTTAGAGCATATTTCCTTCCACATGAGAAGCAGTACCTTTTGAATGCGAATTATCATTAAACTGCCATCAGTGAAACTGAGATTCTTTGATAACATCCTTGTTTTATTTTATTGCATTAAACTTAAGCTTCATGTTAGCTAAGTTGTTTTAAATGCACTCACAAGGTAACCACCAGATTAATGAGAAAAGCCTGCAAAATAGTCAGCATTTTGCATTGTGCTGGCAAGGCTCATCACTAGAAAAGCTGTGGTTGCTTAGTTGCTGTGGGAGAAGAGTAATGAAGAGAGAGGATGAGAGTGCAGTCTGTGGCCTTGTGAGGGGCAGCAGAGAAGAGGAAAGGACACAAGTAAGTGGGAAACTGTAAGTACACATCCCTTAAGGCACAAGAAGTTGGACTCAGAGGGGATTACAGGCAGTGCTGTGGGGATCAGAAGAGGAGGAATATATGACAGGGTGGAGATGTTAGGAGAAGGCTGGAATTAGCTGGGATGGGAGTCTGGAAGAAGGCTGTGAGTGATGCAGCTGGCTATTCGTCTAGTACAGAACAAGCACTTCTGCACACTTGAGAATTGGGTAATGAAAAGTGATGGATCTTCTGGTAGCAGACCTGGGACTTGCTTATTTATGTGTCTGTTTCCCTTTGGGCTTGAACTGGAGATGGTTAAGCACACAAATCAGAAGGAGGTGAACATTTATTTTCGGTGTGATAATAAATAAATTAGAAGGCGAGTAGAAAACACAAAGGTTTAGAAATCCTCAGAGTGTAAGTCAGCCTCATCACTGTGAAGAGAAGGGTCTGAGTCATTAGGTTCAGACACTTGAGGCTTGGCAGAGCTGCTTTCACAGATCTCAGCAGGCTCAGGTGGTACAGCAAGAGCATCCGGAAACACAGGGTAGTTCAGCTGAAGAAGGAAGTGCACAGCTCAGTTCATTTGAATTCAACATTCCCAGAAAATAATCATTTTATAGTATTATCTAACTACTCTTTGGCTGCCCCATACCTTATCACTAAAAGATAGACTCATGTAAGAGATTTGGTCTGATTTAAAAAGAGGATGGTTAGGTCTCCTTGTTTGTATCAGAGGACTTGGAAGCCAAGCTCAACCTCATCTGAGAGTTTCTAAACCTGATGGTAGTAATCCACATTTTTATTTTTCAAAGAAATTTGCTATGTTAATTCAGTCTCAGAATTCTGGAGATTTTTTGAAACTCCAGAACTGATTTTGAGTACTTGGAATTTGCTTTCATCTTTTTACTCATAAGATGAATGCCTCTTCTGTTTAGGAAAGGGCCCCTGCTATCACAGGAGCTGTATGATGGAGTTTGTAGAAGTGCCCTGAACCAGGAGATTACCTTCCTCACAGAGTAAGCAGAGAGGAGTGAGATGAGATTTAAAGAGCACAAGTAGGTCTGCTGTAAGGCAGCTCTAAATGTTTTGTTAGTCTCAGGCTTTATAGGCAGGGTGCCACGTCCCCTGCGTCTGTCCAGCCTTGTCATCTCCAGCCTGACATATTGGAGGTTATGTGCATGTACATAATAATCTCTGCAGGCTCAGTGCCTGAGGGGAACGGTGTGTGTTTGTGTGTTTTTGTCTTTAATTAAAGGTGGCATCTCTGCTTTTTTGGGTAGGTGAAGAACAGAGCTAAAAGGAATTGATTAAATGGAAAGAAAAGGAGTGAAAGGATGTTGACATTTGAGGCAAGTACATATAAAGCCTCAGCAGGTGAGGAGAAGGGTGAATAATGGGGGCCAAAGAGTTCACTGTACAGTAGGGACCTTAATCAGAATGTGTAAAGGTCCCTGCTTTACTAAACCAGCAGCTGCTCTTGGCTGGGAAAACTCCTTGGCACTTTTCTGTAGTTTTTCCCCCAGTACCACACTCTGGTGTGTAGGGATAACTCTTTGGTCCCCAAGGCAGTGTGTGAAGGTATTCCTGGTGTGTGCATGGCTGTGCATATACCTATCATATATAGGAGTTCAAGAGACCACATTAGAAAACTTTGCTCCAGATTTTAAGATAAACCACAGAGGTGCATAATCTTATAGGCTGCATAGCATCATTTTACTCTTGCTCTGATATCATGGGCCTGGTTGGCCACTTCTAGCACTGATCCCACCCCCTGGAATGTCTGGCTGCAGTGTTCCTCTCTGCATTCTCTCCAGTGGAAAAATGGAAAGGGAGTGGAGAGAGCAAGCAGCATGTAAATACTATGGAGGTAACATAGAAGTCTCTGCCTTGATCCTGCACTCTGTGATCCATGCTCTGAAACAGCTGGAAAGGGGAAGAGGAGAATTTCCAGCTCTTTGTTGTCTTTCCCCCTCCAGTATAGAAACTCCCATTTGGCTACAGTATAAATCTTATTTTCACAATTAAAGATTGCCACACATTAATACTGTGAATAACACATAACTAAACATTGACTCCCCTGGGCTGGTCTAGCTCTTTCTTTTCTAGATCATGGAGAAAGTAACGAGTTTCCCAAAGTGATGAGAAGAGGTAAGCAATAGTGTTATCTTGGATCTTGGTGGCCACAAGATGGATATGGAAGAAGCAAAGAAGTATATAAGTGCTGCATTTGGGAGGGGTGACAGCAGGACACAGTCTTGGACTAAACTTCAGTTTTGGTTGTTTTGAATGACCTTAAGGATTATAGGATGTAGACTTTAATATGAAACAAGTGTCTGCCTCAGTGTGCTTTGTAAGGCATGCACAATGAAATCTCAAACTGAAATAGATGTAATCATGTCTTCACAGCTACACAAGCAAATGCTACTGTTTGCAGAGTGCTGCTGACCACAAGTGTGTACCTTTAGAAGCAGCAGCCAACCCCGTGCCCCCCCCAAAAAAAAAGAAAAAAAAAAAAATCCCTGCTCCTAAATGTGGGAAATTCGCTAGACTGGGGGGAGGGGGGAAGAAAAAGAAAAAAAGATGACATGAGGGAGAGGCAGATAGACACAAGTTAAGTTGGAACAGAAGGTTGAGGAACCTAGGATGCCTTGGGGTTGTACTAAGAAAAGAAGGAAAGAGATAGTAGCTTGAGACAGACAATTTTGTATTTCTTCCACAAATTACAGAATAAACACTTTGGTAGACACAAAACTTAACATCAGCTACCTGGTTTATCAGTGATATCTTGCTCCTGTACCAACATGTGTCTGTTAATTTTGAATTTGTAATTTCAAGAAGTCAGGATATGGTAGTGATGCTATGATCACTCACATATGTTGGAATCGGAGAATCATAGAAACATAAAATGAGTTGGAAGGCACCTTAAAGACCATCAAGTTCCAACTCCTCTGCCATGGGCGGGAACACCTTCCACTGGACCAGGCTGCTCAAAGCCCCATTGAACCTGGCTGTGAACAGTTCCAGGGATGGGGCATCCAAAACTCATCTGGGTAACCTGTTCCAGTCCATCACCACCCTCAAAGCAAATAATTTCTTACTACTATCTCATCTAAACCTGCCCCCTTTCACTTTGAAGCCATTCCCCCTTGTCCTGTCACTATATGCTCTTATAAATGTCTGTCTCCAGTTTTCTTGCTTGTAGGCTCCCTTTAGGTCTTGGAAGGCTGCAGTTACATCACCCCAAAGCCTGCTCTTTTCCAGGCTGAACAGTTTCAATTCTTCCTGCTGTTCCACATAGGAGAGGTGCTCCATCTCTCTAATTTACTTGGTGGCCCTCCTCTGTACCTGCTCCAACAGGTCCTTCCTGTGCTGGGATCCCAGAGCTGGATGCAGCAATGCAGGTGGGGTCTCACCAGAGCAGAGGAGAGGGGCAGGATCTCTTCCCTGGCCCTGCTGCCCATGCTGCTTTGGATGCAGCCCAGGGTACAATTGGCTTTCAGGGCTGCAAGCTCACATTGCTGGGTCAGGTCCAGCCTCTCCTCCGCCGGCAACATATGGATTAGCAGTGATTGTCTTTCTCAGCAGATCTGCCCTGGATCTGTTCACCCCCCAGACTGGATTGGGACCAGGGATTGCCCTGACCCAGGTGCAGCACCTCGCACTTGGTCTTGTTGAATCACATGAGGTTCCCACAGGCTGAGTTTTTGAGTTTGTCCAGGTCCCTCTGGATGCCATCCTGTCCCTCAGGGGTGTCAGCCACACCGTTCAGCTTGGTGTCATCTGCCAGTGTGCTGAGGGTGCACTGGATCCCTTTGTTTCTGTCATTAATGAAGACATAGAGTAACACTGGTCCCCATACACACACACCTGAGCAACACCACTTGTCCCCGATGTCCATTGAGATTCATCCATTGCGAGAGCAGAGTAATTAAGATAGTAATCTTCTGAAAACAATTTTTTTTCTATGATTTAATTAATGTGGAACACCTGAAAGGTAGCAGCCCCTGATATTGAGTTGTCTAACCACTATTGATAGGCAACAAATGGATTGCGTGCTGGGATCCAGCACTTCTGGAGGGGTCACTTTAAGACAATTTAATGATTTATTTCCCATGTCTTCAGTACTTTTTGTTGAGCTTAGAGGGTAGGATTTTGCCAGAAATGCTAACTGTGATGGGCTTCTGCTAATTCAGCTACTTGTTTGCCAGAAATTATAATCAGAGTATCTGATTTTTCTGCAGAGGTGCACCGTGTTGCCGTGATGCTGGGTATAACTGTAGCTGTAAGACTTGTAGTAATTCTATAACAAGTGGCAGGAGCAATTATCAGTCATTGTCATCCAGAAAATTTGTCATTGTTCTGGTAGTGCTACTCTGAGATTCACACTTCTTGATTTCATGTTAAGAAAGAATCAGTCTGGGGGTTCAGTTATTGGGCAGAGACTTGAGATACAATTAACTTTTGTGTGCTGCCACTCTCGGGAAGTTGGAGTCTGCCTGTACCTCAGGTCTGCTTTTGTTAAATTGAGATAATGCTTTTCTCTTCCTTTCGGTTGTCCATCTTCTTTCTTCAGATTGTTTCTTGTCTCAATGTCACTCCTTTCCTATATGTTTGGATAATCTCTGGGCTTTGGTCCCAAAAATCCATGGCCTCGGTGGAGGTTTCAGAGCTCAGTGCTGCAAGGCAAAGCAATAACAATAAAAAATCAAAATAACCAGCTTCATTGACATCTGCAGCTGGATCTGACTTCACTCTCTGTACCAGGATCCAAACTGTGTTTGGGATTCTATCTGGCCTGCTACCTTCTGGATAATGAAGCCTTATGTTTTGCTCTGGGTGATAATTTCCTAAGAATCAGATGTGAATACAAGTAATTTTGGGGGAAAAAAAAAATCTATTATATACGATACATGGTACTAGGGATTGCAAGTTTACAGTGCTGGTTTAACAGCAATTTCAAGACTTTGAGCTCATGGGAAAGGTTCAAGTTTGCTGCTTTCAAATTCAGAGGTTTGATGTGGTTAACTCAGTTACCTAAATCAGTTAGGCAACACATCTTCCACATAGACACAATTTTGTCATTTAGCAAAATGTATTGCTGAGGATATCCTTGAATCTCTCCACTTGCATTTTCTGTCCAAAGTCAGCCATACAGCTCAGTGATGTTCTCAAAGAGGCAAAGATCCCATGGTGTGGATGATAGGTGGGTTCCCTGCATGTTGTGAAGTTATTTGAGACTGCATGCATATTTGAAGCAGCTAATGACCAGCATTTCTTCTTGAAATTTCATGCTCTGATGTTTGATGACAGGGAATAATATTGTTCACAGCGTGAGCAGGGAGCATGTTTAAAAAAACTCTATTTGCATTAAAATGTCCTCCACAAGAAGATTATGGATTCGCAGAATCATTGGGATTGCAAAAGGCCTTTAAGATCATGGAGTCCAATTTAACCCAATACTACCAAGTTCACCACTAAACCATGTCCCTAAGTCCCACATCTATCACACATCGGTTCAATACCTCTAGAGATGGTGACTCCACCACTTCCCTGGTGGGAAACCTGGCCCAGTGCTTGACAGCCCTTTCCATGAAGAAATCATTCCTAATATCCAATGTAAACCTCTCCCAACATATCTTGAGGTCACTTCCTCTTCTCCTATTGTTACCCAGACAAAGAGGCTGACCTCCACCTGGCTACAGCCTCCTTTCAGGCAGTTGTAGGGAGCTGTAAGGTCTCTCCTGGGCCTCCTTATCTCCAGACTAAACACCTCCAACTCCCTCAGCTGCTCTTCACAGGACTTAAGCTCCAGACCCTCCACCAGCTCTGTTGCCCCTCTCTGGACATTCTCCAGCAGCTCAATGTCCTTCCTGCAGTGAGGGGCCCAAAACTGGGTACAGAATTCAAGGTGTGGCTTCACCAGTGCTGAGTACAGGGGACAACCACTGCTAATCCATGTATTGCTCTTTGACTGTCTTTGAATTGTTTAAACAATTGTAGATTTGCACTGTTTATTGCTCTAAAGGTAAGTTCTTATTTCTTACATTATTGTGCAGACTGGGTCCTGTATGCCATGATATTTTATCTCTAGTTCATATTTTTAATGTCACTCAAGCCCTTATTGTAAGAAGTGGAAATATCTGCTGATTTTTTTGAATGGAAATCCCTACTGCACTGGTGGAGTGCTCGTAAGTTTTTCTTTTGGGGTTCTGCCCTCAGAAGAATATCATCCAAAAAGCAGTTTTCTGTGCTGGTCAAGGTGGCCATGTAGTTCTTCTGATAATGGCATCCTTTGTTCAGTTCCTGTCTAAACACATGTTTTTATACTTTTTAGATATAATGTAATTTTTAAAGCATCCAAAAAATGTTGAAGGGAGTTATTGCAAACTTTTTTTGCAGACTTTCATATAAACAAATTTAATCAATATACAGAAAAGAGGTGATTGTAATACTGTCTTTTAGCCATGTAGGATCTGCAGATAACACTAAGAGTAAATGCTTCTTCAACTTTAACAAAAGAGGTTTAAAAAATACTGTTGACATCTTCTGTTAATTTTCTGTACTGTTTTAGTTCACTGAAAGCTTGAAACCATGGCCACACTTCTTCATGAGACATTTAATATGAAGATTTTGTCTGCTTAAAAAAGAAAAATAAATTGTTCCTCAAAGGGATCTTCTGATTTTTAACATTCTTCTGTGGGGCTTGCTTCTTAATGTAAAGCTGTATTAAAATAATATTCTTGCTAATGAAGAATGCAGATTGTATTATAATGAATAGTTTCACTACTTTCTAGACCTTTTTTGGCCCTTAATCATATACCATAAACCTTGGTTTAGTGTATAGTAAAGTGCAGACTCCAAAATACAATTTTCTTTCCAAGTACAGCTGTTTCAATCTTCTATGCCCTGAAGTACAGGAAGCTATTGAAAAATTAGTGGCTGTTTTAGAAACCATAGACCCTAATGAGTGGTATACTTTCAACAGTTTAACAAGTGGCTCAGAAGTTTAAGAAGTGGTGCCTTTAAAAATTCCTTGGTAATAGCCAGTGATAATTTTTGTATATGAGATGCATGTTCTGCACATACCAAGAGATTTTCTTCCTTTTTAATGTAACCTCTCATCAGGGAGGGCATGCTGCAGATTAACAAATGTACACTGAGTTGCACTCAGCTAAGGGAATGTGTATTTTTTTAATATATATGTATGTGTTTTTATACTGATGGTATTTTGATAATAATAGCAACTTGTGACTAAGTGTCTCATTTTAAAGGTTAAAAACCTTGAGTTCTTCAGAGCTCCTGTAAGGAGCCACAGAACTGTGTCAGCTTTTTGAAGGCATTACTTAGCAATGTCCAGAGAACTTAATGTCCGGAAGAACAGAAAAATGCATGAAGAAGTAATAGAAGTATAAGGCAAAATATTTAATCTGTGAAAAAGATGTCAGTTTATGACTGGCAATGGACTTTTAAAGGACCCAGTGAGTTCTCATTGCCTTTAGTCCTTCTTTTTTGCCTCCATTGTCGATTTATGCTGCTCACACTTTCCTTTTCCTGCTTCTTTTATTCTGCAGGAAAAATGAAGTACTGGGTATATGTTTATGGCTTAGTAAGTGCAGAGATTTCATTAGAAATACAATATCTAAAACATTAAATAATCCTAGAAGTACAGTACAGTGATAGAGCAGAATCTTAGGAGTATAATTATTGATCTCTTTGTTTTGAATGGTCTGTGGTGGTGTGTGTCTAAGTGTGTTTAGAGGTCCAAGTTTGTCTTTTAAAACACATTTTATAGCAGCTAGCACATGGGCTTTCCTGCAGTGAGTAGGATAATATAGGTGGGTGTTTTGGTGTATTGGAAATTTGTACGGGGAGCAGGAAAATTGGATTTTTCAATCACTTGTTCCATTACTGTTTGCATACATTTTTACAACTGTAAGAAGCAGAGATAAGAGTGGATGCTGTGGTAGTGAGGGAATGAATGTTATGGAAATGGGAAGAGTTTGGGCCTTTTAGTAGCCTCTTTTATACATTGCCCTATTTTAAGATGATGATTTATTTAAAAATACAACCTGTTAAGAAGTGCTAGATGGAGTCTTCTGAAAGTCCTTCACAATTTGCTCAATATTTTAGTGTGCTGTTTGTTCAGCAATTCCCCCAAATTTTTAATTTGCCATCAAAGTTTCCTTTAGGCTGGCAAGGAAAATATGCATAGGAGTGTTTGTTGAGAAGGATACTTGCTACTGCCAATTTCAAGTGAACATGTTTGAGGTGAAGGCTTGCTTCATTAATGTGTCTTGGTAACCTGTGGCTGAGGGAACAGAGGGATGGGGAAACCTCTATCCAAGAATTGTTTAAATGTCTTATAAAGCATTTTTTTCTGAATGTATGTGTGTATATACAGTATGCCATCTATAAAATATGCATATATATGATTCTATAGCTAGCATCCTTGTATTATCAGTGGTTTCTGGCACAGATATAAGCCATGCTGCATTCCTGCTTGCCATCTGTCATCTTAACCTCATCTTTTATCACACATTGTTTCTGCACTCTTGTTCTTTCCCATTTACTTCTCTCCACATACAGCTTTATATCCTCTCTTCTTCACAGCCTCAGCCCTCTTGTCCTGACAATTCCTGCTCTTGTTTGTGTAGTCCCAGCTCCTCAAAGAACCATCCATTAGACTAAGAAAGCTATTCTTGAGACTCCCATCCTTCCTCCAGTCACCCCACACCTTTGGCTGAGGCAAGCAGCTGTGTGTAACACCATGCACGTTTCAAACAGCACGCATCCTTCTGTTGTAACTGTAAAAGGAACAGCTGTGTCTTTGTATTCCCAAAAATAGCCCCTTTCCAAACATGCTAAAAAGTATTTTGTTTCTAGTGAAACAAATAAGGAATTTTAGGTCAATTTTTAATGAGGATGAGAGAACCAAACCACTTAGAAATAGCTTTGAAAAGTCATGTCAGGACAAGGTGAGAGTTACTTAAATCTAATCTTTATGTTTGGCCAAGCTGTGATCAGAACAGGACCCAAAATGTGGTATTTTTTCCTGAGGAACCTGGTACCTGTGACTGGTAACAAACTCATGAACTTTTTACTGCTGGGGTATTGACAAGTAAAGCTCAATGGTTCCAGGTTCTCTCCATCGCTTTATAGTCCATGTTATAAAAGAAGGATTGGATATAGCTGGGTATTCCCATTTTCTAGGATGGTCTGAGCTTTTTAAAATCTGCTCCTTAACTTTGAAGGAGGACTGTCAGGTTTTTTTTCTTTTTTAATTCCTGAATTTTGCACAAAATGAATGCAGTATGCTTATTACTAATGTATTTTTACATAATTAGATTTAGTTAAATAATTGGAATTAGTTCCAACAGTGTCTGATAGAAGAAAACTGAGAAAGAAAATAGATGCAGAGTGTCCTGATACACAGCTCTAGAAATATTAATGTTTATTCACGTAGGCCTTACATGCAGTGATCACTTAGACATGACCTGGGATGGAGAGATGTCCTTGAAATCTCCAGGTGCACAGTCCTAGATGGAATCTGAAGTAACTGCAGTCACTTCCCAGACAAACCTCCAAAAGAATATTGTCAGGATAAAGAGCGTTATATCTATCAAAATGCTAATTCTTCTGGAGAGACTTAATAATGTGCTACTGTGACTCCCTTCGCTATTGCTCTAGCAGCCAGGATACCTGTTGGGAGTTTCAGGGAGGACTAAACACCCAGGCAGATATATGCCTAGCTGGTTATAAGTTACAGAGAAAACCAGGTTTGTTTTGAAGAATGTATGTTTTTTCTTCCTAACAAACCCCTTACTTTTTACTTTTTCTTTCAAGTGATGACTATCTTATGTTAAGGTGGAATGAGACCCTTGGTGACAATTGTCAGAGAAGGATGTACTGCCTCTCCAAAACTAGTAAGTCAGTATAACAGTAGGGAATGCTTATTTACAATAAGCTGCAAGAAATAGGCAGTAACCACTGCAAAGGTATTACATGAAGAAAGAATTTGAGGAGGAAAATTTAGAGAGCACAATTGTCTCTGGTGGTGCATCTGATGAGTGCCTTGCTTACAAGATAGAAACAGTGATGTCCCTATGTTCCCTGTGTACAAGGAAGCCACTGGAATAATTTAGGCAAGGAAATTTTCTGTAGAATCATTTGTTTTATATTTGGTTCATCAGGACCACAAGGATATTGTGTTGAATTTAATTTATTAACTGTATATTCTGTCTCTGAACAATCTAATCCTGAATAAACTGTGAACATTTACCTTGTAATATATCATGATTGACAAATATGAAAAGTGTTATGTGTTAAGTGTGATACTCTCTGTAGAGATTCATGGAGATATGCTTTGCCCACTGAAGTCGGCAGGCACCCTCCTCGCTGCTTTCAGTGCAGTTGAAGTGTTTCTGAAGGAGAGATGAAATGCTGAATGTATTGAATGCCTCTGCTGATAGTGCTGTGGTAATATACTGGTAATGTGGCATCTACCCATGTGCTGTAGCTTTGATGCAGCAACCAGCACGCTGAATTGCAGGAGTCTGCTGTACTTTGCAAACGCATAGGGGTGCCTGTCTTTTCCTTGCCTTCGTTTTTTCAAGAATTCGGTGCCAGTGCTCACCAGCAGGCCAGATGCTTGTGAAATCAGATTTGTGTTGGTGCCTGAAAGAAAACCAAACCCTTCTGAATGTTTGCCCTACTGTGTTCCATAGTGCATGTAGACTGAAAAGAGTAAGACACACCCTCTAGCCAATACTGCTGTGTGTGTGCTGATTGCTACTTTTTGGGATGTAGACCCAAAATGAAAAAGAAGAAAATTTGGATATACAGTGACCAAAAATAGTGTATTTTTAAATTGTACTTAACCAGAAAATTCTCACTCATTTTCCCCTCTGTGAAAAACCCCACAACCAAAGCCAAAGAACAAAACCCCCAAATCATTCTGTGAATTAAAAAATTGTAATTTGATTAGAGAGTGGATCATACCCAGTCAGGTTCCTAAGTATATGTTTTAATTAGTGAGCTATGAAGTCAATTTGATAATTTCAACCACACTGAGTTAGTAAGTTCAGTATTTTTTATATCAGCTGCATTGCCTGTAGGAGAGAATATATCCAAATACTCTGAATCCTGTTGGCTAGGGGTCTTGCATGGAGAATGTAAATTTTAGTCCTAAAATCTAGTTTTGCTGCAAATTGTTATCATGTCACTCATCGTATCAGGTGAGGGTCTTGACCACTCCTTACTGGCAATTTCTTCAGTCTTTCTATAGTATAAGTGTGTTTTATGTAATGTGTACATATATAAATATATTTGTGTGTGCATCCACCAGTGTATGCATTGTAAATCAGTTCAGAAATTTCAGTGTATGAAATTAGGTCATTGGATGTGATTCTGTGATGTGCAGAAAAGAATTTGCATATAAAAGGGAAAGGAATTATTAAAGCTTTATGTCAGCATTGTACCTGTGCAGTTCTGGATTGTTTCAGATGTTGCAATCAACTCTACAGGTGTGACATTGACAGTCAGAAATAGAGATTTGTCCTCAGCTGTCATCATCCTGAGTCTTCTTCAGTGCCACACCTTGAGAACTTTATCTCTTACCAAGGAAGCTCAGTGTTGGAAATGAAATACCAGTAGTTGAAAGTGTGCAAAATTCAATCCTCTGCCCACAGTTCCCTGTCTACACACCTTGGAGGTATGCTTCTCTTTGTGAGACCATGGCTTTTACATTCATGAAGCTCCATAATGTGTCACACAGAGGTGGAGACTGTATTTTGATTCCCTAGTGGCCAAACAGTCCTAACAAATGTGCTTGATCTTTCTTATTTATTAATTTCCTTAATTTTCAATTTTATGTTCTTACATTATATTGAGAAAAGGAAAAGACAAACTTCTTTGCAGGAAATGAGAAGAGATTCAGTGATCCAAAGATGTGTGTTTGTGGATGAGTGAACCGTAATGAGTGGGTGTGTCTGCCCTTTCCAAAACAGTTGTCTCAAATACAGCCATTTGCAGAAACTGTGCTCTCAAGTGCTTTCCCTGTCAAGTGCCCTAAGACCTATGCAAGCAGAGCTGTGGAGATGTGGTAATGAGAATGCTGTGCTTGTGCGTTTGGTCCCCGTGTACCTCCCAGCTGTGGTGCACCCCCTGTGTACCTCCCAGCTGTGGCTTTGGACCTCTAAAGGCCTCACAGACACCTTCAATGAGAGGTAGACAAAATCTGTGCAAGCAGTAACTTCTGAGCAACCAGGGATCAAATAAAGGTTTCTTCACGTGCAATTTCGTTAATTTCTTTATTTCGTGTAAGGTAAATTGCTCCACGTTCCTTCAAGCAATCTCAATTTAATACAAGTAAAAAAGTCAATTAATGACTTTGACTGACTGAAGAACTAATAAACTCCAGCCACCACTTCTCATCATCTAGCTTCAGAATGATGAGCCTGTAGGTATCCTTCTTTGCATTCCTCCTTTGCACTACAGCTCCCTTGGAATATGGACACTCAAAGTGTGATGATAGTGCTTGTGTTTGCACATCCGAGGGCCACAGCTCACATAGTGGTAGGAAAAGGTGTTGGATTGTTTGGTTTTGGTTTTATTTGTAATTTCATGCGGGCAGAAATGAATCAGAGGGGGGGGTTCTAATAATTTAGTGGGAAGTGAAAAAAAGCACTCAGTGTTTTTCATTGTGTTATGGCTTGAGTGATATTGACCCAATAATTGAAAAACTTGGGAAGGATCTAGAAAAGTTGAATGATTTAACCTTTCCAAGAGAAGATTTCAAGACCTTAGGAATCACATCTGTTTTATTTGATTCCCAAATATGAGCTTGTTTTATCCAGTAACATACATATCTACGTAATTCCACATCTTCCCACTCTGCCACATGCATGCATTCACACTCAGTCATATCTTTTATACTTAGGTCTGTCATTTGAGTGTGTTAAAGATTCTTTTAATAAACTCATCTCAGTCATTCAGAGCAAGAGTTTGGTTTCAACCGTGGAATGATCAAATGGCTCAGATTGGAAGAGACCTTAAAGATCACCTTATTCCAAACCCCCTGCTATAGGCAGGGACACCTTCCACTAGATCAGGCTGCTTAAAGCCCATCCAACATGGCTGAGAACACTTCCAAGGATGGGGGATCCAGAACTTCTCTGGGCAACGTGTGCCAGTGCCTCACAACTCACAGTAGAGAATTTCTTCCCAACATCTAATCTAAACCTACTCTCACACTGAAGCCATTCTCTTTTCTCCTGGCACTACATGCTTGTAAAAAGTCCCTCTCCAGGTTTCTCGTAGGCTCCCTTTAGGCTCTGGAAGGTCAGGCTGAACAGTCACATTTCTCTCATAATCTTTCCTCATAGGAGAGGTGCTCCATCTCTCTAATTTACTTGGTGGCCCTCCTGTGTATCTGCCCCAACAGGTCCTTCCTGTTCAGGGGATCCCAGAGCTGGATGCAGCTGTGCAGGTGTGGTCTCACCAGAGCAGAGGAGAGGGGCAGGATCTCTTCCCTGGCCGTGCTGCCCACGCTGCTTTGGATGCAGCCCAGGGTACAATTGGCTTTCAGGGCTGCAAGCTCACATTGCTGGGTCAGGTCCAGCCTCTCCTCCACCGGCAACATATGGATTAGCAGTGATTGTCTTTCTCAGCAGATCTGCCCTGGATCTGTTCACCTCCCAGACTGGATTGGGACCAGGGATTGCCCTAATCCAGGTGCAGCACCTCGCACTTGGTCTTGTTGAACCACATGAGGTTCCCACAGGCTGAGTTTTCGAGTTTGTCCAGGTCCCTCTGGATGCCATCCTGTCCCTCAGGGGTGTCAGCCACACCGTTCAGCTTGGTGTCATCTGCCAGTGTGCTGAGGGTGCTCTGGATCCCTTTGTTTCTGTCATTAATGAAGACACAGAGTAACACTGGTCCCCATACACACACACCTGAGCAACACCACTTGTCACTGGTGTCCATTGGGATTCAGAGCCATTGACCATGAGCCTCTGGATGTGACTGTCCAACCAATTCCTCATCCATTTAACAGTCTCTTCATTGAATCCTTCTGTCTCTAGAGAGAAGGTTGTGGTGGGGACCCACATCAAAGGCTTTACAGGAGTCCAGATAAGTGACATCTGTAGCCCTGCCCTTGTCCACTGATGCAGTCACTCTGTCACAGAAGGCCACTGGGTTGGTCAGGCAGGACTTGTCCTTGGTGAAGACATGCTGGCTGTCCCGAATCAGCTCCCTGTCCTCCCTGTGCCTAAGCACAGCTTCTAGGAGAATTTGTTCCATGACCTTTCCAGGCACAGAGGTTGACAGGTTCCAGGCTGACAGGTCAGTAGTTTCCAGGGTCCTTCTTTCAAAAGTGGATACAGTGTTTTCCAGTCATTTCCATGGGACTTAATCTGACTGCCATGACCTTTCAAATACCACAGAGAATGGCTTGGCAGCTATATCAGACAATTCTCTCAGGACTCTGGATGCTCTAATTGAGTCCTTTAGACTTATATATGTTCAGGTTCCTCAGGTGATCATGAACCTGATCTTTACTTTCAATGGGGAGCGCCTTCCCCCAGTCCCCATCTTGCAGTCCCCCTTGAGAGATTGCCATTGAATACTGTGACAAAAAAATTGTTGAGCACCTCAGCCTTCTCCTCATCCACTGTTATGAGTTTTCCAGCATTGTTTGTTGGATGGTACACCTTCTTTGACCTTCATTTTATGGTTAGCATCCTGTAGAAGGCCTTCCTGTTATTTGCATCACTTGCCAGCTGCAGTTCCAGCTTCACTTTGGCCTTTTACCCCATCCCCACACAACTGAATTTCACCTCTATACTCTTCACAGAGTGTACTTATTCTTGTTTCCACTGCCTACGCATTTGCTTATTTCCTTTTAGTTTGACCAGCAGTTTGAAACCATCCTGTGGTTTTGGTTTTTTTTTTTCTCCTGAGGATCTTTTTTCTGTCTTCTTGGCATTGAAGAAAAAGAAATGCATCCCAGCAATTCCATCACTGCTTACTGAGATTTTAGGAGCTGCATTTGTGTATCTCCTAGTATACTTAATGACAAAAGATTAAAGGTACCTGAAATGCAAGCATGGAAGGACAGAATACAAAAGGAAATCAAACTTGCATAAATTTGGCTGTGTGCATCCAAGTAAAAATTGCAAAACTTCCTATATTTTATATTTCATCAGTGATGGATGCTAGAAGTTGAAAAAAAAATTAGTGGGAGACATTTCTTAATTTAACCAAATTAATTAATTAAATGAGATACTAGGAATACCATTCAAAAGTTTAAACTTTGGTGTCAAGTTTTAAGTTTATCCTAGCTGAAATGAAGTATATATATATAAAAATGTAAGGCTCCCATGTTTATTCTACATATGACTTATCCTGCTTATAATAAAAATGTAAAACTCGCATGTTTATTCTACCTGTGACTTATCCTGCTTGTACATGAGACCTGTTCTGTACAGTCATTGCTACACATAGGCCAAGTGTAAATTTGTGGTTTTTACTAGCTAAGCACTATCTGAGAGTTGTGGCTATCTTTTGCATTTCTAAGAGAGATATATGAACATGAGCTGAATGTGCACTTTAAGGAGAGACAGTGGTGTCAGACCTTAAAGGTTTGCTGCTAACTGTATGGTTGGCAGCAGGCAAAGCATTTTATGCCATGGAATTTGGAGGCATTTCACAGCAACTGAGTTGGATATTTTTATTTGCTGGCATATTGTCTCCTTGCCCCTCTGAGCTCTGTCTGTGGCTCAGGGCATTACAAACAGTGGCAATACTAAAGCATGTGTGCTGGGTTCGCTGCATTCCTACATGCCCTGCCCAGTGCAGCCTGCTGGAAGGAGATATTCTGATCATGTAGGAATGATGGTGGCAATTTGACAATTTCTGAATATTATTTTTTGACAATATTATAAGTGTTATAGAAATATTTTCATGCAATATTAACATTATTGTAGCACCAGTATAGAAGCATAAATTACCAGATGAGTCAGAATTATGGCCCTTTTCCTGCTGTGTGTGGGCAGACCCCTGCATCTGTGCTCATTGCAGGTTTGGGACCTAAATGCATTAGATGCGTACTGGAAGAAAATGAGTCTGCAAAGTATTTTAATGGAAGGAATACATTGCTCTTAGTTGTGAAAAATCCTCTAAAAATGGAAATGTTCTTGTGCTTCACTTTAAAAAATACAAGTATGTTAATATGGAAACATCTCTGGAAATTCTTGTAAGATTAATGAGAAAACGGGGAAAAAAAAGTAAAACAGCTCAAATCAATGTCTTGAAAGAAAAGCAGAGGTGTATTGTCTTTTAGAGGTTCCAGACAAGATTTGTGTACATGAATTCCAGTGGTGGTCCAGTATTTCTTTAAAGTATATTTATGGGTAATGTACTAGTATCTCACACAGTATGGTAATATCATTAACTTTTTGTGACAGCAGTTTTTCCAAAATCATGAACTATAATTTCATTGTCTGCCTCTTCTCAGAGGAAGACTGAAAATACTCACTAATAGGGATCTCTCATCTGACAACTTTTCTCAAACAGAAGCTTGCAGTTTATTGAGGAAGACATCCTATTGCTTGGGATCCTGAGATATGTCTTTGTTTTTAAGTACTTCAAAGATACCTGTGTGCAGCACTGCTTTATTTGTTTTTTCTTCCTCTGTGAAAATAGTATGTTTTATATCTGTCATCTGGTTTGACTTTGTATACTGAGAAATAGCAGTAAACATTTCAGAAAAGCAAGTAGTTGTGCTTTTGCTCAGAAAAGTGGAAATTGCAAGAAAAAAGCATCCAAGTCAGAAGGGGAAGATGAGGTGAAGGATTTATTTTCTCATAGCTGAGGATGCTCAAGTGGCCTCAAATTCTAGAGTGAGCATATTCTGCATAGAAGGATTAGAAGTTTCTCCTCCTTGCTGTAAATAAAAAAATTGATGATTGTCAACTTCCTCTGAAATGCTTCATGCACCGTTCTTTCCTCAGACATCACTTTGTGCTATTTCTTCCTCTCATCTCTGTATCTCTGCAAGTAAAGGAAATAGTGGATTCTCATTTTCTTCCCCCTTTGCTGCCACCTCCAGGGAAGGCTAAAAATCCAGCATCACTGAGAATTCAGCTTTGCCAGGACTGAGGGTCATCTTGAGATTACAGTTTTCAAGTTAATATTCAGAGCAGTTACAGGGACTCCTGCTTCTTTTGTTTCTATTAATCAATTTAGGAAAATTTGATTAGCTCTGGTTGTTTATGAGAATACAGATCAACCCTCTTTCTCTTTTCAGATTGCCTGAATCTAGGTTGTCCTGTGAGGTGCTGAAGCCTTCTGACATGCAGATTTCTTTCCCCTGAACCAATTTTCATCAAGTCAATTGAATTCTAATTTCATCTAACTCCTTCCTTTCCTGAAAATGTGATATTCATTGTGAGCTTTTTCTCACAATAATAACATTCAACTTGAGCATCAGAAAAAAAAATAGTACTTGGAAAATATTTTGATAGTCTTATAAGTCAAGGTGTACTGTCAGATCTTCTAGCAACCACATACAGTATAACAGCAACATATATAATTAACTTGGCACAGGTGGGGGGAGGATAGGGAAATTGTCTCTGTTACCTCTCTTCTTTGGTTTTGAAATCTCATGCTCTTGTATGATACGCTTGGGAAATTACAGACTGTGAGTGGGATTCATATGGCAAAATGTAGACATCTACATCTGAGTTAGTCACCCAAGGCTCCCTGTGTGGGGAATGGAGAGAAACAGGACAGATGAATCACACCCTTGAAGAACCTAGCTTTTTTTACCTCTATGCTAAGACAAAATGACTCATAGCCTGAAAGTGTCCATTTGGCTAGTAAAGGAGGTTGGGGTAACAACTGGGATGTGATGGCTGCATTCTGCATCCCAAAAACTAGATGGAGATGCACCTGGCACTTTGTGGCTCTGGTGCATACCTGTGTGCTCGTATGTACATGTTTGTCAGATTGTGCAAGTATTCAGTTCCATGAAAAAACTTAGTAGTTTTCCACATAGAAATTCCTTGAAAAACGAAAGAAACCTTTAGGTTTCCATGTGTGAGAATTCAGAAATCAAGAGATGTGTAAATTGAATTAGCATGTTTCTCCCGTATGTACATTTCTCAGTATGCATCAGCAAATAAATAAAAAGCTCTAATAAGTAAGTTTTCAAAACTTTGTCAGCACATCAGTTGAGTAGCTGATGATGCTAGTTTGTTTAGTTGTTTAGATGTTTGTTTAGTTTGCTGGAAACTGATGATGCCCTCTGCTCTTAGGGAGACATGCCTCTGATGCTTTCCAGATGCTGTAGGGAGCTGTGAGCTCTTTGTGCTACATCTAAGGTAATCTCTTCTCTCTGTGTGTAAATCACATAGTATGTCTCCCTCAAATTATCTTTGTCTTCAATCAGCCTGAGGAGTCTGCTGTAAGAGAATATGTGAAGACCTTGCAATGCTACTTGCGGAAAGGAAATCTGTCTTCCTGTGTTTGCTTTTCAATACATCATCGGCAACAGCACGCAGGGTGTGAGCCAGGGTGGGCTCAGAAGCGAGTTGTATTCACAGTGGTGCTGGTGCCACTGAAAATCTGCATGGAGTCCTCTCAGCTGAAAACACTGGTGAGAGAGATATGATCCTCACACAAAGAGGTGAACAATATTAAAATAGAAACGGCCAATGAAACAACACAAATAATGATATAGCCCAGTAATACAGTATTTATGGTTTCTTTTCAGCTTCTGTTTTGTATGCACAGAGATGCATGGTTGACTGACATAAATAAAACTGAGGAACTTCTATTTGAAAGAGAGACTAAACTTGTTTGGGTTAGATCTGTAGTTAGGGTACGTCCAGAAAGGTGGCTTTTGGTAGAAATTGAGCTTTTGCACCCCCTAAATCTAGGCACCTGGCTTGAGGAGCATGATCCACTAAGCAGATTCCAGCACACCCATTTCCTGTGTAGTCAGCATACATAGATACCCTAAAAGGGGTAACACAACACAAGGGTCACAGTTCCTTCTTCTCTGGTGATCAGAGCTGCAAGCTAAAACTTACTCAGGATCCAGACCCTGGAGATACATTCAGGGTAGCTGTGTAAATCACAGCTGATTTTCATGCATGAATGAAGCCATGGTGTATGAGAAGCAATGCATCTGCAGTCTTCTCTGTGAAATCTGCAGATCACAGATCCTAATTCCCAGAAAATCTTTCTCTGCCAAGTCACACTAGGTTTAGAAGGCAGCTTGTTTTGTTGGTCCTTTTGAATCTGGACAGTTTTGAAGCCAGACATGCAAGATTTCAGTCAATGATGAGTAAGATGTGGCTTGACTGTGGTCTGATTCTAGTCTTACAGTGACACAGAATGATGGACAATCACTGGATTCAACACCTTTCTACTTCCAGACAAAGCCAGCATTTGCCTCTATCATCCTCTACCAAAAAGAGAAAGCCCTCATAAAAGAGCAGTGTCTGTGTTATGGAACCATTATGAAATCTGTGTTTGAAATACCCAGTATATCTTTCTGAATCAAGGACAGAGTTCAGTTAAAGTGATGCCTCCACTGGCTTTTTTCTGGCTAGATCTGTTCAACACCATGCTGTAGGTTAAATTATTGAAGCTGTGGAGGTAGCTGAGGGCTGGCTACAGCACTGAATTTCTCCCAGCTGCTAGTGTTTTGTCAGCACTGATCAGTGATTTGTGCTCAAGTCATTTGGTCAGAATCATCACCAGTGAGCAGCAGGCTATTTTTGGTTCCTTACCTTACCTTTCAGCCAAAGGCAGGCAGATCCAGAACAGCAGCCTTATGTGGGAGCTGCTCTGGACAGCCGTGTGCCGGAGCACAGAACCAAATGGCTCAAATCAGTGTGTCAGAAGCTGCCTGTGAAGGCAGGGCTGGAGTTCTGCCAGTCCCTGGAAAGATGATGTGGCTCTTCCAGGTGAGAACCACTGTGCTAAACCTCAGACCATCAGTGCGGATGCTGCCTGCTCCTGTCTGTGCTAGTTTGAGGAAAGACTTTTTATAAGACAGCATCTTCCTAAATTACTTCCCACTATATAGTATTTGAATTACTTACTAGTCTTTAAAATCCTTATCTGAAGAAAAAACATTTGTGTATACACACACACAGACACACACATACACAAGTAAATTAAATTTTTGTTTTGAAAGATACTTGTCAAATAATGATTCCTGGATTTAAAATTCCTACTTTTATATATTGGTGGATCATAATTAGAATTATAACTACTTCAGAATACTGCTTTTATGTGATAAAAAGGCTTTTAGTAGCAGCTTCCCTTATAATTCAGGTATTATGATGGTAGAAAATAATTCAGATAACTGATAAAAATATCTCTTTATGATTTTATATGTTTTTGCACTTCAAAGGACCAGCAATGAAAAGATGATCACACATCTGAATCAGAAGGATAATATTTATATCTAAACTGAGTAACCATGTAATTCTGTTGGTGTTTCCCATACTCTATCTGTCCTCCTCCACTTGTATGCTATAGCCTGATTCAGATTTTCTGTGCAGTGTTTATTACCTGACCTGAAAAGCTCAATCTAAATATTTGGTCTGTTCAGTGATGTTCCCAGTGTACTTCTGGCTGCTATGTACTTATGGAAGAGTAAGATACATGAAGTTGGCCATTTTTGTAGTTCTGTAACTTTTATTTTTGATTTTCATTGGATGCTTTTAGAAACTGGTTAAAAAATACATTTTCCAGTATTCAGCTGCAGAGGAGGGCTTGGTATTTTCAGATGTGTTAGGAATGATGCTTTTCGTATGCACACATATTCAGATCTCTGCAAAAGGATTCCTCTGTCACAAGACCACCAGATGCTGGCTAGAAGAGATCAATCACCACATCTGGCCTACTAATTAGATATTACTAATTTCAGGCTGAATTTATTTTCTAGACAATGTATATGTATTATTTATTGTTCAGCTCTCCTGCTCCATGCATTTTATCCTCATGTAGTTAAAGATTGTGTTACATTCTTGCAAGATTTGTTTGGGTGACCAAATGAGCTCATGGGGTCTGCTTTGCTCAGGCAGGTTTCGTTCCCATGTCATCCTACTTGCATTTTTGCCCAGCAGAGTGTTCCAAGAGGTTTTCCTGTCTCCCTTCTTCCTACAAATGCAGAAGGAGGTTGGCCAGAGTCATGATATATTCTTGAAATTCAAGAATTGTCAGTGGGTGGCTACCAAGATATGCAACTTACAGACAGATTCATCATCTGAGCTAGGCTGAAATAATTGCTGCAGCTGAGGAGGCTCTCAGGGTGGTAGGGAAGTTCATTCCTCCTGTGCATTTTTTCTGGTCATTCCAGTGGTGCCTTCCGTTTCTTTCCATTCTAGTTTAATATTCTGCCCTTATACCTGCTATATTTTTTATTACATTTTTTAAGTCCCTAAATCCTTGAATTCTTAAGGACTGATTGAGAGTATATATTGCTAATTACCAATTATTACTTGTTATTGGTATGCAAACATAACAAAGTGAGGGGAACCTTCCTGTACTGCTTCTACAGCAAAAACATCACAGGCCACTGTTTCCTGCTTTCTCATTAGTTAATTTCTTGTCTTTCTTTAATACATCTTGCATTATTGAGGGTTTAGAAAGCCTTTAGGTGGAACTTTAGTATGTTTATAATTACAATATATACAACATACAATTTTTTAAGGTAACAATATACGCAACATTGTCAAAATGCTTTAGCAGGAAGTCCAATACAGTTTTGTAGACCATCCTTGACTGCCTGTTTCTACACCTGCTTTTAAAGCTGAGTACATTGTTAGGCTTTCACTGGGTTTTCCACAGCATTTCTCAGTACAGATGAGGTTTTGAGAGAGGTTTTACAGTGGTAGCATTCTTGCATCTCTATCAGTAATGAGCTATATTTACCATACTCTGGGACTGCGTTTGTTGTTCACAGCCGTGCTGTGATGAACGAACAGACTTGGGCTCGTTTGGTTTCTCTCTTTTCTCACTCATTTCCAGGTAATGAACTCATGGCTTGTAATAGATGCTATTAATCTGTAGCTGCCTGACAATACATTTTGTACTACTAAATGTAATCTTATTGCGCTACTCAAGGTCATTTGACTTAGTGTACAGTTCAATCTTTCCCTTAATTATCATTGCCTCCCAAATTTGTGTCACAAGAAAATTTCTTCATCACAGTTATACTTATTCTGGAAATACTATTGAGATAAATGATAAATACAGGCTGTCCCAATCCCAGTTCTGTTAAACTTGATTAGTCATCCTTCTTTTGGCTGGTAGTACCCCTCTCAGATAAACATTTTCCTGCCTTTTCTTCAGCTTGGTTGCTGAAGAAACCTTCTTCAGTTTAACCAATGATTTCTCATTTGACTGTATCAAATGCTTTACTGAAATTTACATCAACTATGTTTCCCTTTATTTAGAAGGACTGACCTGTGTTTCCATAAATTCTTGCTTTTTAGTTTGCTGACATTTACCTCCATCTTTGATAGTCATTTCCTTCCAAAGAATATGAATGGGGTCTGGCTAAAGTCACAGGTACTTTGTAGACCAAAAGAAAACATTGGATGTCCAGGCTGCTGAGTGCTTTAATCACCCTTCTGCAAAGAGTTGCAGATTCTGTTCTTCCTCACTATACAACTGTCCCTTGCTGGACCTGCAGTTATACCTGGAATTTCATGTGCCAGCTCTTTTGACACATGGACCAATACTGACTCATGCTTTCCTTCTGCTCTCCCATCTGTCGGTGTCCGTGCATTGTGGTGTTCCCTGTACTTGGATAATCTGCTGTCAGGGACTGTGCTTTTGTGACTGCACACCTAGACCACCCAGCATCCAGAGCATCCACAATGTTATGATCAGGATGTGATCAATAAGATTTATCAGATTTTGACTTTCTTGGTTTTTGGCTTCCATTTGGAGAAGCTTTTACTTCCCTTGGTAGCTCCTTCTAAAGCTGGTAAAAGCTTTGTCGTATGTGTTTGATGTCATCTGTCTTCGGAGGAGGATGTATAGAGTTGTGTTCTTCCTCCTTTCAAGCACTCATTATCACTGAGCTGCACAGAGGAGGGAGATAACCTTTAATATCCAGAAGCTTCATGGTCTTTACCTGAGAAAGATTGTTCTGGATAAAAGAAAACCCACTTGTTCCGGGGGCAGTAAGAAATGTTCTCTGAAACACACATGTTCACTGGGCAACAAATGAGACTCAAACAAACTCTGACTGCCTTTGGAAGTGTAGAGTCAGCAAGGAGGTTTGTCCTGTAGTCATACAGAGTCACTACCCAGGAAGTTCCCATAGTCATTTTGCAAACCTGTACTTGAGAATATGCCAGTCTCTGCCAACTGAGACTGTTTTTTAGCTCTTTCATGCTGAATTCTGTGCAGCTAATAGCACCTCTCTCAGTATAGAAAATCTGGTAAGTGGGAGTGAGGTGTAAGGACAAAATGTGTGTTTACTTAAAATTAGTAGATACACAGTGTTAAAAAGTTTTGTAATGTGTTAACCTGACTGTACTTCTCTTTATCAGCTATGTGTTTGAAAGGCCTGCACCATACTAGTATGTCATTAATCAGTGAGATGAAAAACACTGTTTTAGAATTTAAAATAAGTTAAAGAGGGACATAAGTCGGTATTAATCATCCTTTACTCATCTTTTAAAGTGTGAATGTCATTACCTATAATGCAATTCAGTAGCATGCTGACATGCTACCTTTTGCTGTTTACCATTAGGTGTTTGAAATATGATGTTAGTGTTTGTTCCCAGTTGAAACATGCCTCTGTTTTTAGCATGGTAGTTTTAATCTTTCATGTGCTTAACTTCAGCACATAGTCGCAGTATCTGTTCAAGATAACTGGTTTTGATGATTCCTCACAGTCTTTTAGCACTTTCCAGACCAGAATATCATAGTTGTTCTCCAATATTTTAAAAAATACGCCTGTTAAGGATGGTAGCCTTGATTTTAAAAACTGTCATTGAAATAAGATAGTTCTTAGATGCAACACCTTAGAAGATTTTCAAGGTTGTTGGTGTTTGAAAATCTGTTCCTTTTTTAAAAGGAAGGCCTATTTGAGTACCTCAATTCCTTAGTTGCATTAAAAGAAAGTGTCATAAATAAGACTATCAATTTTTTACTTGTAATTCACACAGGAATAAAATCAAAATATTTACTAACACTGAAGTAACAATTTTGCTGTCATTTTGTCTACTAATTAGTATTGACTTACTGAATGTGAAGTATAGCTGGGGAATTCTTCTTAAGTGATTGAGATGCTCCCATTTTATTTACCTTTTGACATTAAAAGCATTTTATTTTTTTTCAAAATCAAGTAAGGAGGCAAAAATTGATCTACCTTTCTGTTTTGCTTTTGTATTTACAAAAGCATACCCTGCTCATTAAATTACTTAAGCCATGCAGGTAAATATGAACTATATGTAGACCGGCATCTCCGCATTGCATGCGTGCTGGCTCTGGCTGTTGTCAATAATTCTGAGTTTTAGAACTCTGAAGTCCTGAAGTGACTTACAGGAGTGAATAATAAGAAATTGGCTCAATCACATTGAACTGCAGCTGCTTCCACGTTCACTTTTTGGTCTCCTGTTGTTCATTGCGGTGTCCTGTGTGGAGGATGGTGCTGTGCGTGGGATGTCTGTAGATGTGGCTCATAGGGTCATGGTTAAGTGGTGGACTTGGCAATGCTGGCTTAGGTAGGACTCGATGACCTCTTGGAGGCCTTTTCCAGCCTGAATGATTCTATGATCCTATGAGACTTTCCTTGCTTTGTAAGAAGCATAAGTGAAGTGCCTCTGGTGAGCTCCATGGTTGTGATGTTCTGGGTGTGGGTCCAAAGCCTTGAACAAATGAAAAATTCAAAAGTCTGAGGAGCTTTGAATGTCCTACTGGTAACAACTATTGAACTGGTTGATAAGAGCCAGTTTCTGTGCACTGACTCATGTTTGGCAAGTGTTAGAAGCTGGTCTACAGTGAAATTTTATGCTCTGTTTTAATTTTCTGTGTAGAGGCAGAATGCTTTTGACTTGAAAATAAGGAATAAGAAACCCTATGGCTATCAGGTTATTACAAATAAGTAATGTAAATATGTGTTAAAATGTAGTAAATGAGTTCTTAAGTGAACTTCCTTGCTTTGCCTCCACTTTATTTCGGCCCAATTAAAAAAGAAAAGAAGACCCTTAAAAAAGTAAACCTAAAGAGTTTGTTAGCAACAAAAAACCCACATAATTGGATTAACATATCTTTTTCTGGCTGCATATTTGATAAAACTTAGGAAATCATGATTCTTTAGAGACTCTGTCAGATGATAGGCTAATGGCTATGAGTTTAAGCCCACTCAGAAGGGTAGTATGTCAGCCCCCACAGCAGAAAAAGGGGAGTGTGAGCTTAGTTTATGTGGTAATGAATAATATTGAATTTAAAATTATTGCTAAATAATAATTTAAAAACACTTTAATGTCTTCATTTGCAGAATCTGTTCTACAGAACATTGAGTTATATTAAAATATTGTGCATGTCATTCATTACCAGTGTAGTTAGTATTGATGGATTATTTTACAGGTCACTGAACCAAACCATGTAAATTACTTACTTATTTCTAATCAGTCTAGAAAAAAAAAAAGATACAGTTTTCTGTAGATTTTTCTCCACACCTGCAATTGTGTTAAACTGAACAAAAGAATGTTTAAACCTTAAGCATGTGTTACATGACTTTCCTGCCTGCCATACATCAGCTTTATCTGATTTCAGTGAGACTTTGATCACACATATTGCAGAAAGAGCCTCTCTCAAATTTCATGCACTATCTTCATCTCTCAGTTTTTAACTCTTACCTAGAATAGTTTGTCTGAAACAGAGACTCTTAATTACAAAAATGCACACTGCAGAACTGAATGTAAATGACTTCATGAGGGTCACTAGACGTTTGGTCAAAACATGCAAAAAAATCCACTAAACCAATCATAGTGTCAAATATCATAACTTTTTATTAAAACAAGTCTTCTTTAAGGAAATATTTCAGAATGATTATTCTTGGCTAATTAATCTCACTAATTGGTTGTGATTTTGATAATACTTTAACATAATAATACTTTACCCTAGATATCCTATTGTTAAAGTGAATTCAATGATATAAACATTAAAATCAAAATACAGATAGACTGCTATAATGCAATTTAAACTGGCCCTTTTTTTAAGAAAGCAATTGAAAAGTTAAAAGCACGTCAGGAGACTGATAAGATTAATGCACTCAGTTTTGAGGTACTGTAGTTATCACAGAAATATTAATGACTTATCTCTAATGAAAGGAAAAAAGGTTTTTACCTACCACTGTGTCTGAAATTATTAGGTTTCAGACACAGTATGACAGTTCTGAAGTAAGCTTTTATGCTATAATATAATTTGAAATTTAAAATTTATTTTTACTCTGTTATTGCCATCTATTCCACAGGATGTAAAACTGAATATCTTGACTGGTTGAGGTCAAATCATGATCTTCTGACGTGTTTTTTTCAAGTACACAAAATATAACCAAGAAAGAACTTGAACTCATAATTTAATGACCTAAAGTTTGACATAGAGACAGTATTGCCCACAGAATGCTGCCTGTATTCCAAATGGAGAATTTTATGGCTGCTATTATCTTTTAGGATACCTATTCTTTTAAAGTCAATATTAGCATCTGTAGGTACAGAGTGTAGGGTAGTATTTACAGGTGAAGGAATATCTATGTAGCAGTTTTCCCCTTAGATTATTGAAAAAATTACATTCTTCCCTATTTGAAAGGCATTTCTTCACTGCATATCCGCTGAGTGCCCTGAGAACTAGACAAAGAGTGAAACATCTTCAACACAGTCTCATTGCCATTTAAAATCAAATTAAATTTTTACTGTATTGATAATTGTTTTACTTTTGCTTTCCACCTTTCTTACAGGATTCTTCAAGCAGACTGCATATTTAAAGAAATACCTATATGTTTGATGCAAATATTTAATGTGAATTTATCACAATTGAGCACTGCAGCCCTGCCTTACAGATCCGTTCAGTGAAGGAGCAGAAGTATATCATGCATTCTAATAATTTGCATAACTCAAATTTAGGATAATTAGTATTTTAAAGGCTTTGTTTGAAGTGAAAATTACTTGCAGATCTTTCAATGTCAATAATTTTCAATAACAAAAGGTCTTAAAAGAAAGTTTTGATATTTTGGTAAGATTTTGTAACAAGCAAAAATAAAAGAATGCACTCAATCCTGTATAGAGAGTTCTTCAGGTGTGTCAGTTATAATCTTTGGTTTTTAGCCTTACCAAGTACTAGCTCTTAAAACTTGTCTTATGATTCTTCAGTAGTGATTTGAGTGCTTGGTTAATACTTTTTTAGGTCTTCCACAGGTATGAGGCCATTTTAAAAGGATCTTTCTCTTATATGAATAAGTCCACATAAATAATAGATCTGCTGTTAAAGCAGAGGCAGAGTTCGGTTACTTTTGCAGCTGTAGGTTGGTATTATATCCAGTTTTAAACCACCCACATTTCCACAGCATCCACCCAGTCATGCGTTAAGTGGCATGATTAACATCTGTCGTGTGTTCTTCACTGTCAGCCTTAGAAAGCTGGGTACGTAGGATAACAATTTATTTTAGTAGAGTTAATTTTAATTGTATTTCTGTGTGCCTGAATTAAAGGCAGACCCCAAAGATGTGTCCTTGAAGCAGAAGGCAGTGATGGTGTATGTACCTGGTGAGACTTAAAGTCCTCATTTAGCTGGTCTGGGAGAAAGTTGGCTCCTGCCAAGTGGGGTTTTCCTTTTAAAGTGTCAGGTTCCTTGCATCTCCAGAAAGCCTCATGGTTCAAAATGGTGGCCAACAATCAATGGTGGTTGTTGTCCACCATTTCCAGCCGTGGAATTTTCTGGAGCTCCTGGACCTTTAAAGACCCTGGAGATGAGGTGTGGGTGAGAGGATGACACAGGTGATGGCTGCATAGCTGCTTCAATACTTCAGCTTCCTGCCTAAGCTTCGACTCTGTACTTAAAAATATCTGTTGCTGGCATCTCTAAATTTCAGTTCCAAGTGGTGGGAAATTCACAAGATCAGTTGTTTTTTTCTCAAATGTTGCCATCTTGGCCTGAACTCAAATGACAGCAGCTGTTCTCATGAGATTTCAATTTCAGCCAACTGACAAAACAGCCCTTTTCTTTTCAGATCTAACCAGCTAGTGATGGTGGCAATGACTTCTCTTCACAGTGCTAGGAATCCATACATCCCCTCCCACGCCACGTACACGTGAAGAATAAATTGGAGGTGGACTCCAGTGTGCTACATATTTATTGTTTCTGCTGAACGGAGTTATGTATTTTGCATGTAGAAAACATGGCCCAGTCCTGCAGTGTTCAGCATTTACATTTTAGTATGCGATATATTCACTAAGGATTTATGTGTAAAGATCTGTAAAAGAAAATACTTTCCTCTAGGGAATCACTGACTGGGAATGACTTCCACCTTCAGTCACACGCGATGGCATTGAAATACCAACTCCTCCTGATTGATCTCTGCCAGTGTTCAGTTGCCCTTCTTCCTCTCCAGCTTTCAGCAGCATATGGAGCATCAACAGACTCGTGGGCAGCTTGGTTGACCTGAAAAAATCAGAAAGCAGTACTGATTTTAAAAATAGGGTGTGGAAGCTAAGGCAACTCGTGCTTCTGTCTCACAGGAACAGAAGGAGTGGTGGAGGTCAAAGAGGACTTGGTGTGTGTGCTGAGAGGATTAGAACCAGGTATGAAGGGAAAAAATAGGGTTGTACTTCTCCCCTCTCTTACACATGGATGTGTTCCTTGAGTGTGGCATGGGACTGTGACTTCTACAGTCTCTGATGGAAGGTGGGAGAGTTGTTCCCTTCTCCTAGGATGCCAGCACTGCATCCACACTCTCCAGTCTTCTAACTGGTGGGTTTTCAGTCCCTAGCTGCTCTTCAGGGCTATCTTGTTACCAGACACCTTTTTCCACACCACCATCTGGGGTGGGCACCCTGTGATCCCAGGGAGATGTCCTAAATATATGTCTTCACTGCACCAAGACAGAAAATTATGGTTTGGAATAATGCAGATTTGGTTCAATTTAGACTGTAGGAAAGGGGGAAACCGTTGAGAATTTATCATACTTGTGAATAATACTTACATGAGAGTTTGGGTTTTTCTCAGTCTTTCTCCCATCTGAATTCATAGAACTCTTGATGGTCAGCCTGAGAGCCATTTTGTTCAGGCTTCTTCTCCTGCTCTAGAAAGGAAAGTCTAAAACTTTCTATCTAAGATCTTATTTAATCCAGGGATGTGGAATTCCCAGCCAGATTGATAGGTGGTTCAATTCGTGATTGTGGGCTGAAAAACTGAGTGACATGTTTGAAACTTGATTTTAGAAGTGAAGTGTCAAAAGGAGAGTGTCTTTTCCAGGCTGGTGTAATGCTGTTCTTACTTAAACCTTGTGGAGCTGAGGGGAGTTAGCTGATCACTGTTATATGTGTAAAGATCAAGCTCTCTGATGTGTCTACAGCAGTCCTCTGGCTGTTCAGACACCATAAAAGCAGAAAATCTGGCCCCAAATATACTTGGTATGTTGTCTATGCCACATCCACAGCCAAGCCTGTGCTAGTGTGTGCTTAGAAACCATCAATGGGATTCAACTTACCAAGTGTAAGTGCATGCCTGTACCTGAAATCTCCATGCGAGTTTGTAATACGAAATTATCAGGAGCTGTCCTTGGAGAGGAATGGGCACTTGTTAGGGTAGATTCATCTCCTCTTAAGGTCCATGTTTTTCTATCCCGACTACAAAAGTAACTTAGAGTGAGTAACTAGGCTAGTGATAGCATTTTTTTGGTAGGTGTGTGAAGACAGGCAAGTTGAATCTCACTCCTTGTGGCAGTGAGGCAACATGAGCTGCTTGCCAGTAGCTATGTGTCAGAGCTAAATCCTCTTTCTCAGGATCAGGAAATTGGAAGCAGTTCCTGGATGCCTATCCTGTGCATCAGAGAGTTGCAGCACAGGGGGATATCTTGCTCCAAAAATCTGTGTTAATGAACACTTAGAGAAAACATAAAAATAACCCTATGGGGAACATTTGCATTTGCAGTCAGGACTGTGGATACAGAGCTGGCAAAGACTGCCTGGAGCTGGATGTGATGTTATAAGGAAAAGAAACACAAACTGTCAATAAATGCTCAAGGTAACCCATCCCTCAAACTAACATGTCTGGAGCTAGGAACTTAAAAGATTCTCCAGTATCTTACTGGATGACCTTGAAAATACTTTTTTTCTTGTTATACCTCTAGTTCCCAGTATATGTAATGTGGACAAGGCATTGATTTCTTGCAAAACCCTTTGTCTTGGTTTAACACAATTTACAAGGTGGAGCCTGGGAAACAAGCTACCTCCCCTTTAGTTTTTACCACTACCCTTCCACCAGTAATGATAGACAAATGTGAGAAGATATAAGTGAAAGCAAGTGTACTAAAACCTGAAACAATAACAGGCAAAATAACAGTAAAAGTCACTAGATACAAAGATGCTGATTCCCATGGATTGCCTGGGGATTGAGGAGAAACGAAAAGATATTGGAATACAATACACATTTTTTGGGTTACCCAGGACACCTTTTGTCGGGCCAAATGAGGAGTTTCTGTGCAGGTGCTGAAGGGTTTTCTCCGGGTACTAGAGAGGTATGGTGTTCCAGAAAAGTACTGTAGAACTGCCATTTAATTTTACTCAATAGGTCTTAATATAAGATAGCATTAGAAATATTATATGAATAGATGCAGTAACTTAACCAAATATCAGGAAAAAATTACTGGTAGGGTATACAAAATGTAGCTCTAATTGTGCTGGAAATTAGGTGACTTAAAGTAGTAAAAAATAACTTGTGTTTTCAATATGCAGAGGTCAGGAAACAAGCTTTATCATAAACAGAAAATAGACTTGCTCATCTTTCATAGGAAAAGATGGATTTATAGAAGCAACAGATATCTTCATCCACATAAAACTAAATAAAACATAGTGATAATAACCCACAACTGCTTTCTAATTAAGCTTTTCCTATTAGTGATAAAATAAAATATGTTTTTTAGGAACTGAATCAGTGTTCATGCTTGGCTTATCTGACAGAGACCCACAAACTTTCCTTGATTATGTGATTTGATGTGATCTTTGGTTATAGTGACTACGGTAAGATTTCTTCAATTTGTCATATATGAATTTTGCTTAAATCACAGAGCTTGAGCTTTTAATTTAAGCAGTTCTTCTACATTTTATGATTTTTTTTTCACTTTTTAAAACTGCTACAAGAATGTAATGCTTTCTTTATTGGTGTCTCAAATTCTCCCTGTCTAGGCCATATAGAAATAGTGTTTCACCTTTTCTGTTGCTATTAGCACAGTGTCACAGGGTATAGGAATGACCCTTCCAAGTTTTTTGCAGGATACCAGCTCATGTTGCCTTGCCCAGAGATAGGATGAGGGATGTTTACTGCGAGAATCTTTCTAGAGCTTGGGAGTAGAGGATCTGGGTGATTGCAGTCATTCCCAGCATGAACTGATGTAAAGCAGCACTGGTGATTTTTCTTTGAGGGAGACCAGGAGCAATCAGGTGATCCACAGTGATGTCTGGAAGCAGACATGAATCTAGTCAGTAGATGCGGAAGTAAACTGCTGCAATGAGGTCTGCAAAAAAGTATGTTGTGTCTGCAGCCCTAGTCGAAGGAAGTGAGCTACCTTAGACAGTCTTGAGCAGAATGTGAGAAGCAGGGCTCATTTGTGTCCAGCTGACATGCGCTGTTATTAAAAATGGCAATGGCAAGGACCACTCAAGTGCACCACAGTTTCCTTGAATGCAGTTACATTTTTGACTTTTGAAATCTTGAATTGTGAATGGTTTTCAACAAATCAGATGGAATGTGCAGAAAAAAATAGTTCAATAGTCCAATAAGAAATTTTGTTACTATATGCTTTTCTAAAAGCCATTTTATTGTCACATTGATTTTGAGTTCTCCTTAACAACGAAAAGAAACCAATGGGATTTTTAAAATTCATGCAGCACTTTCTTTGCTATTCTAAAATAAATATTTTTGCCTTTAATATTTAATTCTAAAATATAAACTATTAAAATAAATAATATG
>VWYP01012393.1:510332-532908 GCA_013400435.1 Pycnonotus jocosus
AATTCTAAAATAAATGTTATTGCCTTTTTGCAATATAGTTATTCAAAGGATTTGTGTCTGATTTATATATTAAAATAGTTGAGGTTTCAGTTACATTTTTAAAGACGTGCTACCCTGTGTGTTCAGCCACACAGGTACAGCAATTTAGTCTGCATCAGGCTAGTGCTGATGTGACTCTGCACATACAGTATCTGCTACCCAAGTTTAAATTTTTACTTTCTACCTAGAAAAATGAAATCTAATACATGGAGGTGAAGTGGTTTAAAACATTACTCCTCAGTAGCTGTTCTCTGTCAGCGGAAGGTCACAGTCAGCTGCTGAGCTGACTGTGGGTTGGGTTTGCTGTCACCTACTTCTGTACAAAGTCAGCTGGGTTAGCTTATGCCTTGGCTGGTGGTGTGTGTGGTTGTTCAGCCTCTCATGGAAAACAACTGCAGGAACTTGCTCCTGAACGTTACAGCTGTTTCCGAATTATTGCCAACTCTGTAGGCTCTGGTACAATGCTGTGTGCAGACCAAGGCTTTGTAAAAAATGCCGAAAGTACCACAAGTCATCTTAACAACAGTGGGGAGTGTTTTAGAACTATTTCTGCCTTAATTGTTCATTGGGAAGAGACACAGTTCCTTGCAAAAACGGGACTTCTTAAGAATGAATTTATAAGAATAAAACTTGTGAAGTGTATTTGACAGTATTTAGCAGCTGCAGAATTTCATCATTTGTTCTGTGATTTCATGCTGTCAAATCTGACAACATGAACTAGTGCCAGTCTTTGCTTTGAAAGACAATTTCCTTTTTATAAAAATTCTAATTATTAAAGCTAAATTTGGATTTTATTTAAAGGAAGTTGTTAGGCTTTTATATGTGTCAAATAGCTTTCAAAAACTAAGTTGGTTCTACCTTTGACAATTAGTCAAAACGATATTTACTGAAAACCATATTTTTTTCCACCTTCCGCTACCAATGGATGAAGCTGGTGTCAATGGCAAGGAAGGCACTTGTTTTTTTGATACACATAAAACCTGGTTATCAACTGTGTAGAAGTCTGAATTTATTAACCATTTTCAGACATGCTTAGTTGAGTGCACTTGGATCTAATTTGGCTAAACCCACTATTGAGCACCCACTGCATGTGGAGGAGAGGGTGTTCAACCTCTGAAGTTAGCTTGGATGTTGCCATAGTTTGGGTCCTGAAGATAAACTGCCCTTTTGTCTTTAAAATGACAGTGCTTTTAACACCCTTCTTGACTGAATTTTCAGGTAGTATAGGCAAAGGTTTGCATGCAGATTAGCAGCTGCTATGGTAACCTATATTTTGGATACAGGCTAGCTCAGCTTGGGTGCTGCTGGCCTTCTGAACTGTGCTTTGTCCAGATTCCATCACAACCCAGAAAGCACAGACCAGTTATTCCACTGCTTACCTGAAAATAATGCATGCGACAGTTTATGGTTTGAGGGCAAGATACACTTTTATTAACTAGCAGCAAGCTAGTCTCCTGACCTCTTTCCCTGGAATACACCAGACTTCTGGATGCAGAAGTGACGTAAATGTGCAATTGGCTGGTAATGAGGGATTTGAGCCCTTTTCCCTCCTTCCCCCACATGAACTTAGTGTAGAGACTATAATGAGAGTTACAGTAAGTACATTGCAGACTGTGCAGGAAACTTTGGTGTTGGTGGTCTGGGGCTTCTTGACTATGTTTTCACAAGTATAAGCAGTAGAAGTGGGACCACTGAAAGAAGCACTAATGAAAGGTGAATTTTCTGCACCATCTGATGATACAGTCATGTTCAGTTTCTGAAACAGTATTCCTGAATGAACAGTTTTGAACTTACTGAACTTATACTGCTGTAGTTCTAGCCTGATTCCTGGAGAAATAATGAAGCATATACATTAAAAATAATGAGAAAATCTTAGCACAGTGCAAAATATTGTAGAACACATACCTACAAGGCACCCAATGCACAGAGACTCATAGAATAGTTAAGACTGGAAGGAACCTCTGGAGGTCATCTAGACCAGCTCCCGTGCTCAAGTAGGATCAGCTGAAGCAGATTGCTCAGGGCCATGTTAAATCAGATTTTGAGTATCTCCAAGCATGGAGACTCCACAGCCTCTGCAGGACACCTGTGTTCGATCAGCTTCTTGATTAAAAACCCAAGTTTTTTTCTTGTGTTTAAAAGGAATTTCCTGTATTTCAGTTTGTGACATTTGGCCCTTGTCAATTCACTGGCTTCCACAGAGAAAAGCCTTGGTCAGTCTTCTTTATGCCTTCTTTGTGCCTGTAATCACATATTACACACATACCCCTGACCCTTTGTCCTCCAGGACGAACAGTTCCAGCTCTCTCAGCCTCCCCTTGTATGACCCTCACTTGTCTTTGTGATCCTTTGCAGATCCTGATCCAGTAGGTCCATGTCTCTCTTGTACTGGGAAGCCCTGCACTGGACAGAGCACTCCAGGTGTGGTCTCACCAGGGCTGAGTAGAGGGGCAGGATCACCTCCCTTGACCTGCTGGCAGTGCCCCCACCTCATGCAGGTCAGGATGGTGTTGACCTTCTTTGTGAAGCTTATATGGTCTAGTACTGTGTGGCAGGTTTCACTAGATAAAAATAAAATTTTAGGAGAAGTGAACTAGCTTGAATTAAATTTTTAAATGGCAAAATATGGCCTCAGTGAAGTGAACAGTGTGAGCTACCAAACTACCGGAGAGAAACTGTCAATCTGGGAATGAGACAACTGCCCACAGAGGCTTCAGTGATCAACAGAAGCAACCTAAAGAACCACCAGAGTGCAGTGTATTTCTTAGGATATCTCTTTGCCTGGGAATAAAGCTTGGGGTGGCACTGGGCAAGGGCCTAGGACATCTAGTAGGCTACCAAGCAACCAGATAATACCCTGCAGCCTGTGGGTGGTCTCTGTGTAAGCTCCATTTTTATGTAACTGTCTTCTTATTAGAGTTGTATTTGGTTATATATCTAAAATACTCCTGCTGCTGGCTTTGCATAAAGCCAGTTATAAGGAATAGTTAGGGGTGAGTCTTTGTGTTTTCTCTTTGCCTTGCTTTCAGTTATTTAGTCATGAGAATATGATGAGAAACTGTTTTGATTCTTTTCCCCCACATGCTGGGTGATTAAGGACCTGAGTGCTGAAGACCCAATTTCCCCTTCCTTGAGCATCATTTTCTCTTCCACCCAATTTGCAATATGTTCTTTAGGCTCTGCTGGAGCTCGTGAAACATTTATACCCGTGGTTATATGGTACATTTTGTAGCACTTGTACCCCGGTATTACTGTGTGCCTGTAGCCACACGACATCCTTGTGTCTAACCTGAGAGACATGGATTTGACTGATGGACCACTTGGTGAATAAGGAATTGGCTGCACGGATGCACTCAAAGGGTTGTAGTCAGTGACTCAGTGTCCAGGTGGAGACCAGTGACAAGTAATGTTCCTCAAGGACTGGTGATGTGCCTGATGCACAGGGTCCCAGTGGCTGAAAAGGTACTTAATTTTCTCATTGTGCTGAAGGTTTCAGTTTAGGAGAATGCTGAGAAAAAACTCACAAGTTCATCTGAATGCTCTGGCTAGCTGGATTAATTTTCAGGCTGTTTTGTGGGTGTTGAAGGAAACATCATATCTGAAGGAGGTTTTTGCCCATCTACTTGATGATTGCGACTGTCCAGGGAAGCTGTCCATGGGAAGAACCCATCCATATTAGCCTCTGGAACAGCAGGCTCACTGAGGCTGAAGCAGTTGGATGTGGTAGCTATGTCTGCCAGAGGTGTGTGCTAGATGGGAGGTTGTGGCCAAAGTATGGAGCTGAAGGAGGAGTGGAGCAGACTGTGTAGAGTGTCAGGGAAGACGGAAAAAGGATTGAGAGTGTCTTCATAGAGACCCTGCAGAGATGAGAACCTGAATGTCCTGACTGTGCAAAACAGGGCAGCCAAAGTCTGTGGGCAGTTTTGATATAAGTGGAGGAACACTGTGTGGAGGAACACCTGGAGGCTTATGACTTCTGTCAAAAGTTGTCCTTACAAGGTTGCTGTCTTATCTTGAAAAGGAAGGTCAGGTGAATTCTGTGTTGAGTGGATAAATGCAAATGTGCCCATCTTCAAAAAATCCCAGAATTTTAACTTGAAGAGCTATAGGCCAGTCAGCCTTACTTCAGCCCCTGGGAAAATCATGGAGTGAGTCCTTTTGTAATATGTTTCTGGAAAAATTAGTGATTGAAACAGTCAGAATGGATTTCTTAAGGTAAATCATTCTTAACCAACTAAGTTGCCTTGCTATGATGAAATCACTATTGTCATGGATGAGAGAGTACTGTGTCATCGACCTTGGCTTTAACATAAAGTTCTATACAGTTTCACACCATATTCTTATGTTCAAACTGGGGCCTTACTGTCTAGGTGAACTAGCAACAAATAGAAACCCAGATGGATATTTAGGCTCAGGGCATAGCAGTTAATGGTTTATATTCTGCCTGGATACCAGTGGAATGCCACAGGGGTTTCTACCATTTAATGTCTTTTTCAGTGACCTGAAAAAGGCAACAGAATTCATTTTGGTTTAAGTTTGCAGATGATGCCATACTGGGAGGGCCAGTAGATAGGACAGGATTTTCTTCTATAAGAACCTTGATGAGTAAGAGTAGTGAGTTGACAGGAACTCTATGAAATTCAGTAGGGCAAATGCAAACTCCTGATTTTGAGAAACAATGTACCAGAGTGGGCTGTAAATTCACTGGTGGCAGTTCAGCAAAATACTTTGGCAACACAGCAGATGGGAAGCTGAATATAAGCCAGCAGTGTACCTTGGTAGCAAAGACCACTAGCATCCAGCAGCTGGGAAATTAAGGGGAGATATTATCCTCTAGTCAGCACTCATTAAGTCTCATCTAGAATATTCCATTTCTGGACCTTTTCCATCTTCCCTGATATGATACATATAGTTTTGGACCCCACAATATAGGAAAGGTGATGATGAGCTGCAGTGAGTTTAGCAGAGGCCACCAAAATAGTCAGGGATTGATCTGGAGCACTTGTCCTGAGAGAGGCTGAGGGGTCTGGTCTTGCTCAGCCTGGAGAAGAGATGGCTTTACAGGAACCTGTTAGTGACCTTCCAGTACCTACAAGGAGTTTGTTCAGAAGATGGATGGAGTCAGGCTTTCCCAAGCACTGTGTTGGTTGGAGGGTGAGAGATATTTGGCATAAACTGAAATTCACTCATTCAGAGTGAATATAAGGAAAAGCTTTCTGATCATAAGGATAGTCAAGCAGTGAGCAGTTGCCCAAAGATTGTGTAGTCTCCATCCTTGAAGGTTTCAAGACTGACTGAGCAACCTGATATCACATCAGAGCTGACCCAGCTGTGAGCAGTTGGTTGGCATAGATCATCTCCAGAGATCCCTTCCAACCTCAAATATCCTGTGATCCTGTGTGTAGGAGTATGTAAGTATAGATTATGTACAGAATGAGTTCTATGGAGACCATATATGGAACATGTCTTCACAGAGGCCACAAAAGTGGTTCACTTTTGACAAGGAATGTATATTTTTAAAATAAGGAATATTCAGAGTTCCATGAAAAGAAAAATAAAATGCCACTCTATCTGCTTTTATCTGCCTCCCTGTTTCTTTGCAGATCTTATTTTAGCCTAGAATCAGCAAAGTCTGAAATGTTGTCACCGTATTCATGCACAGATCCCTTGCCTGGATTCATGCTGAATGCATCTCTGTGAAAGATTTAATAAATGGGTTCCATTTACATCATTTATGTAGTGAATAGACCATGAAAGGTGGAAAAAACAGCTTTCAAAATATCAGTGTAGCTGTTCTATTTGGAGACAACCCTTCGAACACCTGAATTATTGCATGTCTATTAAAGTGAAGGCAATAAAGGTGATACATGTATTCTAGGTAAACACCATGCTGGTGTTTGACGGTTTGCAAATAATTCATACAATAAATGTCCCTTCATGTAGTCTAAATGCATCTCTCACATATTTCCAACTGGGCAGCATAAATGTAATCAAGAATAATTGAAGAGCTGATTTTGTGCTATGTTACCAGAACTGTCTTCCTGAATATGTTAGGATGCCTAACATGTTGGCTTTCTTCATGATTGTTTGAATTGGATGTGAAAGAATGGTTAGTATTGTTTAGTCATAATGTGTCATTAAAATCTTAAATACCTTAGAAAAAAATCATAATTATGTCCCTAAGACTGATGGTATTTTAGATCTTGCAGTGATAAAGGTTTTTTGGTCTTGCCTCAGAATTACTTTCAGAAAAAGAAGTATATTCTGAACCTAATCGCGTCAGCATCAGAACACCTGCAAAAATAGATCAAAAGAAAAAGTGGAATTACTGAGATTTGGTTGCTATGAATAGCACTAGTGTGAATGTGTTAAGCAGTCATGTTGGCTGTACTGAAAATGCAACATACCCAGGGGAACCAATACAAAAGAAAACAAACTTGGGGATGTATTGAGTGTTTTAGATAGCAATTTGGGTATTTTTGCAATGCTTTTGTTTGCATCTTTCTGTGGGGTAGTGAGTGCAACACTTGTGGGGATTATTAGATGTGCCTCAAGCTGGAAGATGATCATAAGAACTGCAAACTGGGTAAGGCTGTTCTTAAATGGAAAACGTTGGGTTTTGTTGTGACAGAAGCAAAAATCTTACTTGACTATTGAAGTCTTAATGGCTGATCATATCCCTTGGGTGCCTGGCCTAGAAACAAGCCACTGCAAAATGATGAGCTCTCAAAGACTGTATGTATTCATGATCATTATTTAGCAATAATTGTGCTGAAACATGGTGTAAAAGTTTCCATAAGTAAAAGTTAAATTACATTTAACACATTCAAGTCTATTCTTGATAATTGTTAGATGTTAGGACATTGAACACATAATCTTCTGACAACTTTATATTTTTCTGTTCTAGATCCTTTATATCTGTCCTGATTGAGTAGTGCCCGGTGGAGGCACTGCTGTACCGGTGCTGCTTTCGTGTTTCTGAGTGTGCTAATTACAACCCGCTCGTGTTCATTCGTCTTTGCATGTCCCAAATATGTCCTGTTTTCTCTTCTAGATAACAGGAGATACAAAGCTCTGTTATTTGCTCCTATAGCCAAACTAAGTCAAACCAAGCAGAAGACAGGCCAAGGGAAGTTCAGGCAAAGGAGGCCTGACAAGTGTTAGTTCTGAAAACTGAGTGCAAAGCCCATGGCTTGTTCCTGAAAGTGGCAATGTGGGGCTGCAGGGTTGTAAAAACTGAAAGGGCAACTTAAGCAGTAGGCAATAGAGTATACTTTGCATTTTATTTTATTATTTTATTTTATTTTATTTTAATTTTCAGTTATTGCAGAGCCTTTTCAGAGCATGCAGTGAACAACTTCTTGGTTTATATTTTGCCCTGGTAACTACTCTGTAATTACAATATTTCTTCAATGTGGGTTTTTACCCACTGCTTACAAGTCACAAATTTAGATTGATCAGACTTTAATAGTAGCTGTGACATTTAACGATTTTTATAGGCCAATCTCATTGTAATAAACCAGCAAAATTGTACTGGTTTTTTAAATGTATTCATTAAATTAAGAAATTAGTTGTATAGAAGTAACTGCTTTCTGGATGGAAGATACATTTTATATTGAAACCTTGCCAAATAGTATTTTAAAAAAATGGAAGGATTTTTGTGTTTTGGCTGCAGATAAATCTCAGTTTGCTGGAAATAGGTGAGGGCTCTTTAATTCCAGTTTTCCTGTTTGTTGCTGAAGCAGTGAAGCATTCAGAAAAAGACAATTTCACTTTGATTAAATGCCTAAAAAGTTATCTGGTTGATAAAAAAAAAACCCCAAACAAAAAACAAAAAACAAAAAACAAAAAACAAAAAACAAAAAAAAAAAAAAAAGAAAGAAAAAGGATGTTGCATAAGCTTTTAATATTTAATTTCTATACTCTAAGTATCCGGAAGAACATTTAGTTCCTGTTTTGAAAGATGAATGCCGTATATTGGAAAGTGTACTGAAGGCTCATTTGCAGTCACAACGCTTGTTTGCTTCTCTAGTATGTACGTGCAGGGAAGAGTAGAAAGGGTTGAGTGGGCAGTTGGCAGTCATTCATTGTCAGTGATTGCTAGTCATTCATAAAAAACTGCAGAGCTGAGAGGTGGAGCCAGCAGCGGCAGCCGCCTTTCAGGCTCTTGCAGAAGACGAGTTTGTGCAATCACGGGCGATTTGAGAAGCTGCTCAAATATGGTATGATGAATGTAATGAGAAGATGTGTGCTAAATGCATCTAATTAAAAGAGGCTGCTTAGAATAAAGGAAAATGTTTCAATTCTTTTCTTCTCAAGCCCACAATGGTTTGTGAACATGGAGATCTAATGGTTCTATGTTCAGGTAAAGGCAATAAATCACTTTCAAAGAGTGCTCTCTAGTTTATGACACCTCTGGAGTATGTCTTTTGCCTTTAAAATAAGCGGTTTTAGGAAATTAATGGATCTTGATGCAGAGATAAGAGGGAAATTTTGAGGTGAGTAGGGAATATATTATTGTACTTCATAATTTTGAGACAAAAATGACAGCCAACATTTAATTTTAAGAAGAGACTGTGTCAGAAGCAGCAAGCCATCCTTTGTGTTCTCACTCTAAAAATTGCTGCATCTATATTTTTCCCCTCACTGCAATGACTGCCAATCTCATAGATGGTCTTGACAAGCTTTTATTTTATCTTTTTATCCAAAGTATGGAAGTTACAGCAGCTTGAAAGACTTCAATTTTTAATTTACAAATGCGATTTATTCAAAACTCGGTGTGAGTAAAAGCTACTGTATCAGCTGTTCCCTCTCTTCTAGTTTGGCCTATGCAGCTCCCAGCTCCTCAGAAAGCTGCCAAGCTGTCACTGCAGGCTGATCTACAACTGGCTGGGACATGGTATTTTAGGCTGGGTTTCTGTCCAGGCTGCCATTGTATTTAAATTTTAGGAATTCACCTGGAGGTAGAAGGTTCTTGGTTGTTAAATTGAGGCTTAGGGTCCTAAACCCAAAGCACTTACTCCCTTACAGAACCAAAAATCTCAGCTGAGAAATGGAATATTCACTCTGGAATTTCCTATATTTGACCTATTTGCAGATGGACTCCTGTGTCCAGTACTGCTCTAAGCATGGTCTGGAAGAATATAATGCTGGGCTAGCAGATTTAATTTGGAATGAAGGTCTGGAGCAGTGTCCGTGTATGGTTTAGAAGGCACTGAATGTTCGTTCCTTATCAGATGGCAGAATTTCAAAGCGACCCCAGTCTCTCTCTAATAAATTGGTAATTAAATTGTATGCTGTAGGCTCTTTGAAGCTTTCTCAGAAGCTCTGGCTAAAATATATATAAGCCAAACATCACTACAGCAATGTTCTAATGAAAGTGCATGTGTGCTTTATCTCCTTTTGAGGAAGCTTCATGTTGTAGTTCAGGCAGCTCAAACTACAGCAGTCACCGTTTTCGGCAGGAGTGAGTGCATATACCCTGGGGCTCTGGTTTCTCTTTGTTCTCAAGAATTTCTCAGTGCTCTCATTAGTATTAACAAGTGTAATCTATGTACATCAAAGAAAAATACACACTTGAAGAAAGAATATTCTATGTGACCTGCTGAGAGATTAGTGTATGCAAGATCAGGCTGGAGGTGAGACTTCTCCAGGTGCGTTGCATTTTCTCATAGAGTGGACTGGCAGAGTCTCATGCACCAATAAATACACTTCCATGCAGTAGACTGGTTTTGAGATGGAGAAGTGACCAGTTGCTCAAGTCCAGAAGCACACTAGGGGTTTTGAAGCTTTTCTTATCCATAAATACATGTGCAATTAATTTATTGTATCAAAGTGAAGTGATTTACAGGTGCCTAAAAAATATCTGTTCATAAGATTATGTGGGTGTTAAATGAGTGTGCTTGGTTCCTTGCATTTTGAAAAATGATGTGCTGTACAACTACAGTTTTTAAAACCATTTCTCTTCGATTTTAAGACACATTTCAGAATAGAGGGAAGAAATCAAATGTAAGCTTGCATTGCACCTTACTGATATTTCATCTTTTGGAAGTTTTGGGTAATGCATTGTCTGTTAATTTTAAGCCCATTTAGCTGGGTGATGTTTGGAGGCTGGCTTGATGTCCTTGTCTATTACTGGAGAGCAGCTGATATTAGAGATGAGTGATACATAGCTGTTCATGTACAGCTCTAAACATTATGTAGGGGAATGTGATGGCCTGAAAACAGTCTCAAACCTAGGCAGACTAGTCCCACTTTAGTAATTGAGCATCCAGCCATTAAAGATACCTTTTTAGATTCCCAACGATCTCTTTTATTGCAACAGTCAGAATGTAGAAAAGCAGGAGCAGCAGCAGATCCATCACAGGACTTTCTGCTGACCTACTGATGATGAGTAAATGTATTGCAATACATTGGGTTGCTTTTAATTTCTCTTGGCAGTCAGCACTGCAGGTTTTGGTGTTCCAAAGTAGGTAACATTTTACAATGTTGGGGATTTTAAAGAGAATTATCCTTTTAAATAAAAGAGATAAAAGCCAGTCTGTCAGTGAAATGCATCTCACAGCTGTAGTCAGATTGGCAGTTTCTATTTTTAACTTGGCAACTTCCCCATGTAACATGCTACAGCTTTCTGTGACATTTCAGATATAGCTAATATCCTCTCAGTTTTTTGGGAGGCCCATCTTATTTTTGCATCCCCCAAACAACAGCAGTGGATGCTTCTGGAGAATAAAGGGAAAGGGCTATGCAAAGCTGAGCAGCTCATTTGGCCTCCCTACGCAGCCTCATCTACCATCCTTTATCAGGGTAAGAGCCAAAATATAGGACTGAATGGACCGTTTGCCCAACCCAGTAAGATATTTTTTGTGCTTATACATTGTTTCTTAGAGTCCAGTGCTAACAACTGATGACAGAGATAGATTTATTTGACCAGAAAAATCATAGTCCTGTAATTGATTCTTTGTCTTGGAACATTAAAAAACCCCCAAAACATACAAACGCCTCTGTGACAGAAGTGCCATGGCTGTTGCAAGGCTGAGAAACCTACCTGCAGAAACATTTTTCTATGTTTTATCTTTGCTGCCAGTACACATTCTAACCAATATCTTCTCTCAGTGCGGATTTTCACAAATTGCTTCTAACTACTACTCTGTTTTTTTCCTTGCTTCCATGTGAAAATGGGAAAACATGAAAGAGCTGGTAGTACTGGTTAACTGACTAGTACTCAGTTGCCATCCAGGTAGCTAAAATAGGATGCATCAGACTATGCATAAACATCTGCAACATCACTGGCTTCTTCTAGGGTGGTTGGTTATGAAAAAAAAAACAAACTGGTTTACTGAAAGGAATAGGAAACTCTGTATTTAGACGCTCTATGGCTCAGTCTAAAGTATATATGGGCAACAAATGTTGTATTCCTACATGTGCCTTTTTCTCCTGGCTATGCAAGAACCACAGGGGGACTGGCTCTAATGTGGATGAGTAAAGTCACAGGAGTCAAGTCTCTCTATATGTGAACAAACCATTCAAGATAGACTAGTGAACATGATTTCCTAAGCCAAGTAACTTATCTTTTTCTAGGTAGCTGTGTGTTCTGTCATTGCTTGTAGCCTAGACACAAGGAAATCTGGACTGTGTTTAAGAACTTAAAAATTCAGATAGACTCTTTACTGAAGTCTTTCATATGCCTGATAAAATTTTATCAACCCACTCAAAAATGTCCCTTTAAGCATGCCTACTTTCAAAAATCATTCCCAAAGAACCTGTTTCTGTGTGAAGACAGTACATGTTTATGCATGCTTCCCCTTGTAGTTCTGTCTTGTATGGCTGTAATGGAGATTTCCCGGAAAAATATATTTGGAGGCTTTCAGGAGAACAATAAAGAAACCCTCCACAGCAAGGGCTATTTTCTTAGCTTATTCTGTTGGAACTGCCATGTAATCTGGTTCAAAATCCTTTACTCCTGGAAAGCTGACCCTTTCTTCTTGTGTTACAGTAAAGTAAATAGAGTTTAAGACAGCTAATACATCCTTGTGAGGTTTTATGAAGAAGGATAGTGGAGCCTGTTGAGGTAAACTAACTAGCAGCTTGTTTTTGATTGATTGATTCTAGAAGTTACTGCAGAATTGGCTCTAGTAGAACTGGAGATGAGGAGGAATTTGTGACATGGGGGCAAGGGAGCGCCTGAATGCTGGCTGAGAGCAGTGTGGTGTGTGCCATGGCACGCGCGTGTGACATGTCCCTATCCTGCTTCTAGCACCCAGCCCTCTCTGACAGTTCAGCGGATGGGAGAGGCAGGTATTGCCCTCTTTGAGATGCATAAATTAGAGCCTGACCTTGTATGCACCCTATAAGCACCTTTTCCACTTTGAGTTTGTATGCACTAGTGGCAGACAGGCCAAATCCTTTTGAAGTTCTTTCTGTTTATATTTACTATTTAATATAATCTGACAAGCATAGAGTTTAGCCTCTCAGTAGTGTGTGGGTTTAGGGAAACCTGTATCTGCTTTTCTGCAAATGTACTGAGCTGGAAAGCGATAGCCAGGCTTTTTTCATAGTGTGAGTGACATAAACGTAAGCCACAGTCCTGTCAGATGATGGAGGGGAAGATGATAATACTGTCTGATCCAAGAGAACTTTGATAAACATCGAGTACAAAAATGTCTATTCTGTTCGTGTATTCTAAGTTAATGTTGAAGACTGGCCTTGTTGTAGAAAGCATTGCAGTCTCAATAGTTCTGAATAACCAAAAAAAGAAAAGCTGATTTAGATGCAGGAAAAAGTTTATTTGCTGCATTGTAAAGAATAATTTTGAATGCCCAGGGTCACATGTGAGAAAATGGAAAGAGAATGCAAAGGACAGGGAGTAGGGAGAATAAGGGCATGTACTGTGTGAATGGAAATGTGTGTGGTTTTTAACTCCTTGAACCATAGGGTACCATAGGGGCTTTACTTAGAAAATGTAAATCTACCAATCTGTGAAAAATCTGCAAAAACAATATTAAATTCCATGTTATTATTAGAAATGGCTACTTTTTAATTCTGAGCTGGGAGGAAGGGGAAAGGTGCAAACAGAATAAATGCACCTTTTATAGAATTTTTCTAACAAATTTATACAGCAAATATTCTCAAGTTTTGAAGAAAAGCATGTCTTTTTTAGATTCCTAGCTGTATAAATCTTGTATAAATATGGGGACTCGTGCTTCCGAAAATCCTGTTTTGTAATCTTTCTGTCTACTGAGAGTAAGGGTAATTTGCATGAACTTATCATCTAGAAACCACAACTGTGTCAGTGAGTTCCTCAAACAACAGGTTCACCTGTAGATGAAGGCTCTGTGCATCTGTGGATTAAATATTTTTTGATAAATTGTTTATTGTCATTATACTATGATTCGGGGTGTCAGGCCTGATGTCCTAGGGGTTAGACAAAGGCTTAGACTCTTCCAGACCTGAAGAATTTTAAACGTAAGCCCTGGGTTAAAATCCTGCATTACCATGAGATTCCTATGGCAATGATGACCTCTGTTCACAGAATTCCCTTTCATGCAAGAGGATTTAAAAGAAAAATCCACTTTTCCCACCCTAGTTGTAGTCTTCCTGATAAACAGAAGCCATTGCTTTCGTCCTTTTTTTCCAATTGGTTGCTTAAGTGTAATATTAAAAAGCTTCATCCAGGTTGGGGTTGAGATGGGGAAGAAAGGAATTGGCAGTTTTGTGTGGGATGTTTGTGGGGCTGCTGCCCTTCTTGACTGGGCTGGCTGGACTGTGAGACACTTAGGAATCCCAGACAAATAATTACTATGTGTTAGCAATCAGCCAGATGTCCACGTGGAGTGTAGGGATGTTTGGTGCTCACTGTGGAATCAGTGGGGACTGTGCAGAAGAGAGCAAGCACGAGCACCGTGTGCGTGCAATGATTCTTCTGACGGGCCTTCCCGCCCCTGCTCTGAGGCACTCAGTGGTCACACTTCACAGGTTGTTTGAGGAGCACATCCCTGGGTATGCATGGGATTTTGTAGACAGAAAAGTGAAGCCATTGCTCCTTCACAGGGAGATAAGAAGGGGAAAACTTCTGCTGTACTTTGCCCGAATAATGTCCAGCTGTCATCACTGAGATGAGAAACGTGGAAGTAATAAAACACATGACTTGCTGAATTTATAATCACTGATGCTGCTTCAGTGCACTGAAAAACTGAAGCTGCTGGGTAAAAATCTGGTGTAGCTTTGATCCCATCCCCCAGGACTAAAAAATTATTTACATTTGTATAAAATATAATTCTTATCATACATATAAAATTTTAAAAATAGTGATAAAGACTGATTAATGCCTCTTAGCTCCCTGTGAGTTTTGATTTAATGAATTAGATAAAAGTGAAGTGATTAGAGATGTCTGTCCAATTGAAGAAGAGATGTCTGTTCTTTTTAACATCTCTTCAATTTTTTTGAAAAATCAGTTGCCAATTCATAAAACCAAATCCTCTTAGAAGATGGCCCATATTCTAGAGGCTTTTATTTCTAGTGGCTTGTAACAAAATGAACCTGAGTATACTGAGATGTAATACCCAAAGCCAGAATAAATTTAGTGTAGCTGAGAGTACCCTAGAGTTCAGATAAAATATGGTACCAGGCAATCTAAGGCATTCTCCCTGAACAGCCAGTTACTGACTCAGAATTCAGTAGCTTGTTAGCCCATTTCTGAAACAAGCTTTTTGTTCCAGGCTCTTTCATGGGACATCTGCCATACAGACAGATTTCTGAATGCATCTCATCTAAATGCTCCAAAATATGGTATTGTGAACAATGGTGGTTTTCTCTTGCTCTTAAATTATTAAGTTTATCCATGGAGTCTGTGCCCAAATCACTTCTTGTCCTGTCCCATTTATTGCCATCTTGCGGTCTGTACAGTGAAGGAGGTGGTGAGAGAGATCTGTTTTGTAATGCTTCTACAAAATTACCTTTTTTTTTTCTGATTGAAAGTAAATCTTTGGAGTATGCAAGACTGTGAAAAAACACTCACTTCTCACTTTGTACTGCATGCCATTTTGTTCCAGTTTTTCATTCTAGGTTTGAGGGCATCCCCTTTTCTATGCTTTGTTCCTTTCCTATTTTCTTAGACTTTGCATTTTTTCCATTTATTATTTACTGAATATATTTATTCTGTACAAAGGATAATTTATGTAGCACAATGAAAGGAAGAACATTAAGTTACTAGTACAAACAACAACAAAAGGAAGCATAAAGTCTCAGAAAGGACAAATAATACTGAATTAATACTGCACAGCTAAGGTTGGTGGGAATCAGGCTTCTGCATCACTCTCATTGGAATATCAGCTGCTCTTTTTTCCATAGTCTGGCAGCTTCAATCCCCCAAGCTTCAGTTTACACTCTTTCTGCTCATGGCTGTAGTGCTCGAGGTCTGTCCCAAAGGCCTCTTCAGCTAAGTCAGTCCAAACCCCAGCCTCACACATTGCATCAGCAAGTGAGAAATGAGCAGATGCCTTAGGAGGTCATCCAGGCACATGAAGGGAAGGCACTTAAACAACACAGGTGGGGCTCTTGTTCTTCAGGAGTTGGAGCTGATAAGACACCTCTGAGGTGGAGGAGAACAGAGTGCTACAAGGGCTGTTGCTCCGCCAGAGCAAAATAGATGCAGATGGAAAAGATCATATTCTGCCAAAATAACTGTGAAAATGTCCTCAACTGCTCCTAGATGTTTCTAGGGTTTTTTTTCTCTATTAATATTGGCTGGTATTTTTTTTCTTTTTCAGTCAGGGTAGGGTAGAAGGAGTGGTTTGGGTCTCTCTTCTTGCGCGTTGTAACATTTCTCTGGAGCACAGATTAGGTCATGTGTTTGTGTAGGCCAAAGCCCAAACAGAACTTAATCTGCCTTTGCTATAAAAAGCAATAAAATATTTCTGTAAAAAAATTAGCAACAAAAGAAGCCTCAAGGGTAGTCTCCAGCCTTTATTAGATGCAGGACGAGACATAGTGACAAAAGGTGATGAGAAAGCTGAAGTTCTTATTGCCTCATTTTTTAATAGCAAGACCAGTTGTTCTCTCGATACCCAGACCCTTGAGCTGAAAGAGCGGGGATGGGGAGCCAGTTATATATCTACAGTTCAGGAGAAATTATTAATGACCTGCTACACCACTTAAGCTGTGAGCCCTGATGGCATGCACCCAAGGGAGCTGGCAAAAGTGCTCACTGGGCCACTTCCCATCATTTGCCAGCAGTCCTAGGTAAGCAGGGAGATCGTAGCTGGCTGGAAGATGGCAAATGTGCCATTCATCTACACAAAGGGTTGGAAGGAGGATCTGAGTAACTACAGGCCTGCCAGTCTGACTTTGGTGCCAGAAAACATCATGTAGATCTTCCTGAGTGCCATTGTGCAGTACATGCCGGACAACCAGGGGATCAGGCCTTGTTTAGGAAAGGCAGGTCCTTCTGTGACAAAGAGACATGCCTGGTATGTGAGGGAAGGAATGTGGATGTGTCTACTTGTACATAGTAAAGCCTTTAATAATGTCCCCCACAGGATACTTGTGGAGAAGCTGGCAGTCCATGGCTTAGTGGAGCACTCTTCACTGGCTAAAAATCTGTGTTTATGGCTGGGCTCAGGGGAGTGGTGGTGAATGGAGTCACAGGCAGTTGCTGGCCCATCACCACGGGCTCAGCACTGGGGCCAGTCCTGTTTAATATCTTTATCAATGGATGAGGTAATTGAGTGCTCCATCTGGTTAAAAGTTTGCCGTGCTGAAAGAGAATCAAATAGGAACAATAGTAACATTGTGCTCTGGTCTAAAAGAAGAGTTACTGGCTTATAAGCAATTTACTTTTCTCTTGTTTTTTCAGCTTGGATACCTGTGGAATTAGTGACCCTTCTAGACATGATTTCAAAACTGCTTCAGGGGAGAAAACTGCTTTCAGTTGGTCAGACGGTTCTGTCTTAAAGCAATGGTGATATGTTACTATGTATTGTTACTGCAGTTTACATTATTTTGCTTTTTAATACTTCAGAACTTTTCTGTAGGTGATAGTGATGATAGCTTGCTTTTAAAATGTGAACAAGTTTTCCATCTTCATGAAGCAGACCTTTAAGATCAGGGGAATAGCAACACTGAATACCGTTAGTAAGGGTAGCTAGGGAGGCATGAATGAGAGAAAATATTTCACATGGAATATTCATGCTATTCTGAATATTTTTAATGAAATAAAAGATAAGCTGCAGTGAGGTGACAGGCTTGAAACAGTGTGATAACACTGGTTCACACAAAAGGAAAACCAAAAAATTTTACCAAAAAATAGTTATAACACCAGAAACTTGGGAAATATTGTTCAGTACTTCTTTTTCAAATGAAGTTTTGTGGTATTTGAGCTGTGATTCGTTGATGACTTCTTGATTTTTTGATTTCAGTAGCAGCCATGTTTTTGCTTCACACATATGTTCAGATGGAACACATTTGAATTCTGAACTGGAAAGCACTTTAAAATGAAGTGTATTTTGAGTCTAGAAGTGGACTTGCTGCTGATCATGTCTGTAACTGTGAAGGTTTTAGGTTTGACGGATGAGAGGTAGCTTTCAGATACCACAGAAATCTGTATAAAGTAAGGACCTGAACAGAAAAGCAGGCCATTTCTTTGGAGTTACTTGAAATGAAGCTGTGTTGGGATATGCTGTGTTGTTCTGTAATTTTCTTACAATGTGCTTACAAGGCACTTATCATCATTACATTTTGCTTAGATTTAAAAATAGAAATAGTGATAGCAATTTAGTGGAGGGGGGTGGCACATTATTACTTTTGACAGAAACAGATTGCTTAGTTCATAGGTATGTGTTATGTACAAGAGATAAGGAGAAAAAAAATGGCATGCTGTGTAATGCAGCTTAAATATTTCCTTAAGGCTTATTTTGAAAGAATTTTGGATTTTCAGTCAAGCAAATCTGTTTGTGAATATCATCTGGTGTTCAAGGATTTTTTTATTTTTTTTAATCAAAGAAATCAGAAATACCCACAAGCCAAAGTGTTTCAGAAGTCAGGAAGAAAAAATGACTGAGTTTGGCTATGATAAAACCATCTTTTGGTTTTACATTTTTGTACCTGGAGTCCTTGATGTTTGGGCAGATATATCTGACTGGACTTAAAATGACCAGGAGTACATATCCACAGTGTACCAGCCCTCCTTAAAAAGGTAATTTTGGAAAAACCCATATGGTAACAAAGCTTGAGCTCGGAGGAAGGCTTTTTACTCCCACTACATGTATGTTGGTCAGGAAGCCTGTTTGAGAAGATTCCTTCGTGACTTTCCTGTAGGAGAAGGTGTTCCTTTCAGGGAATGCACAGAGGCAGCTTGGCTTAATGGAGGGTTTTGTAGTACAGAAAAATTTCTCCAGTGTGACTTTACTTCTTCTTAGCAGAGGAATGATGACCTCTCCTTCTGGATTTCCAGGGCAGTAAAGGAGATTAGAAGGTGTTCTGTGTGTTTGATACTGTCTGCATCTGATAATGTTTTCTAGGACTACAATATTTTCTTTGTATTATCTGAGAAAACCAGGAGATCTGTCTAGGTAGTAGAAAAGGAGAGAATGCTTCAGTAATTGCTCTGCTGCTTAGTGTCTAGGGGTTTTTCTTAGGTTGCCTTTATCACCACCTTTCTGCCATGTCTTAATGTAATTTGATATTTTTAATTTTTTTTTTACTTGAACCTTGCAGTTTCAGGGAGATAATTCAGTGAGTTTGACATGTTATGATAGAAGCTAGGAGAAATGCTTTTTATAGATAAAATTTTTTTCTTAGGCTACAAATACAAAAAAGAACTAGTTATGTGATTGTCATTTATTGTTTTCAGTGGTCAGAGTTAATGCTATTCTAGTTGTCCTGACTCTGAAGTTAGACCCATGTAATTTGATAAGTAATTTTCAAATTTAACCATTCCACTGTTTTTTTCATGCTAGGAACAGTTATAGGGAGACTTGCAATGTCACTGCAATGTATTTTTTGTTATATAATTGAAATACACTTAATTCTGAACTGTTTAAACATCACTTTTTTTTTTTGTAGCAGAATTTACACAGCATGTAATTTTATCCTTATACTGCATTATCTATATTCTAGTTACTCAACCAATTAAGAGAAGTAGGAAAGAATACTGAGCCAATTAAATGAGCAAATTGACTGTTCTGAGGGTCTATTTAACAAGCTCTTTTACATCAAAACCTACAATATTAATCAGATGGAGAATTTCTTTGGTTCTGACAAAATGACAGCCTGTTACACATCTATGCTGGAGACATACAGTGCTTCATCAAAATACTGTTGCAGTCGACCAACAAAATATCCCAGTCCTCTGTGGACAAAAGAGCTAAGAAATTTACAAAAAACATCTTTATAAACCAGAGTTATCTTTTTTGAATGCAAGATAACTATTATTTTTTAGGTTTAAAATATCTGAGGAAGAGAACAGTTCAAAAGTGTCACACCACTTTACCACCACCCTGTGGTAAAGAAATCAGTCAGTGTTTAAGAAAATAAAAATCTTTAGAAAATTCGCATTTTTAATTTCAATAAGCGTTAGGCAATATTTTATCAGCTTATGACCAGTATCACAGAAGCGACTCATTGATTAACAGTGTTCTGGGTAAATAAGCACACTTTAAAATTTTGTATCTCAGTGTTAAATGCACGTGTAACTTTAAAGTACGGTTTTAGTTTGGACTCCTGCCTCTATATTATTAGCATTTAAAACAAAAAAACTAATTAGTGCCTCCATATTGGTAGCATTTAAACAAACGAATTAGTAACTCTAATTTAGTCATGCCTGTGTTAATTGGATTCAGTCACAAATATAAGTGATTTATCATCTATCATGAGTAGAAAGCATTGGAAGGACAAGTAATCATTTGAACAATTATGTCTATTTTTACTCCATTGGTTTGGTGACTTCCTATGCCTTTTATGAGCAACCTGAGTAAACTGTAGGTGGGTGAGAAATTAATTTCCTAAAATTCTGTCTTTTCTCTTGGTGGTAATAGAAAGTCAATATTTTACAGGTGTGAAGTGGATCTGCTGTAGGTTAGTGTGTATTGTTCTATGGAAGATGTTAAATGTAATTCCCAAGTGATAATGTAAATAATTACTACAAACACATCTATTAATCAAAACTCCAGAAAAGTCAGACAGGAAATATGAACTCAGTAATAGGCTGTCACTTTGAATCACGTGATAAAATAAAGCAGAATTGAAAATGTACCAGTAAAATAAATCAATGAAACGGGTAATATATGAATAGTGTTTTGGAAACAAGATGTGAATCTGTGCTTTAAATTATAGGTAAACCCCAACCTTCATATAGGAAGGGGAAATGTTCTGTAATGAAGTGATCATTTGATAAATTTGGTTAGTTACTAAATCAAATTTAGTGCTTTCAAAGTGTTTCCAATTGGTGTGTTCCACATACATGTACAGTACAAGCATAGGACTAATGCTGTAGCAAGAGAGCAGATCTGGAGAAGAAGTAAGATGAAGGAGATGTTTGCTATAGAAAGCTTGCAAATGTCAGTAGTTTTGCTTCCAACGTGTCTTTGCAATATGTCCTTCAGCATTTCCGTGTTGTTATTTAGAAATCTCTTAAAATCATTGTACAGGCAAAAAACCATTAGCTTTGTTTAGTTCAGCTTGCTTTACCGAATTGCAGTATTCACATCAACAACCAAACACATCAAAAAACATGGCTGGAGAATTAAACCTGCATCATTCCTGCATCCATTTTAGCAAAGGATGATAATTAAGTTGTTCAGAATGGCTAAAAGGTGAGAATCAAAATACTGCTTGACTACCTCTGGTGGGTGAATGATTGCATTGCATTACAAATTGTGATTTGAAGTGAGAGATTGCTGCTTTCCCTTCATGGAATTTTTTTGTTTGAGTTTGGGAGGCTTAGTTCTGACATGTCTCAGAATTTTCCTTCTTTGGTAATCCTGTATTGATTCTCATCTTCCAGATACAAGGAATCAGGTGAGACTCCTGTCAGCATTTGCCTTTGTTACGAAAAGCTAGTAGAGGAAAGTGATGGATTAACGAACAGCAATCCTTTCCTTTCTTTCTTCCTTTAGTGCTGATTTCTAGCATAGATTGCAATTCCAAGCATGTGTGAATATGCCATTCACATCTTTGACTTGGGAAGCTGGTATTCTTGAGTTGGGTGGAAGCAGTCACTTTGTCACCCCTTTCCTTACACTGATGCTATCTCAATAGGATTTGCTAGAATTAACTCAGCAACTGCTTTGGGACTTCTTCCCAGATATGGAAGTGTTCAGAAATGGTGTCCAGGATGTATGGGGCTGGCTGAAGAGAAGAGAGCTCAGAGGGGAAAAATCCTCTCTTAATGGGTTACAGAGTGAAAAATTACACTATCCATTTTTTTTTTTTAGAGAAGTAAACTACACACTTAGAATCAAACCAAGCCAAGATCTTAACCAGCAGATTTTAGTGATACCCTAGAGAGTGGGGTTCTGAAGGTACTCTAAGGTATAAACAAGAAAGAAGATTTGTCTTCATTTTACTTTGCAATATTCTGATACAGTAAGCTTTCTATTTTCATGCTTGCTTCTTCACTAGATGGTAAATTCTGCTACACAGAATGAAGCAATCTCTGTTGGTTTAGAAATTTGCATAGCCTTAAGCTAAAGTTACTGCTGATCATACATTGTTAAGAAGTATACCTTTAGAGCTTTTTAATTTCAATAATTTCAATAATTTAATTTCATTATTTTATTTGAGGTTCTCAATGTTTGGAATAAATGCTTCAAGATTTTCTGGCTTTTGCCTATTATAATGTCAAGAATGTTTTGAAAATGTAAGTTTTTAAGCTTTTTTCACTTCTTATGCACTTCAGAGTGGCATACTGTAATACACGTATTTCATAGTACCACACCATATATATATTCAAAAAAAGTAAGTATTTAAAATTACATTATTAAAATTTAATCTGAAAGCAATATTCCTTTTAAGTTATTGGCATGGCTTTTTGTAAGAAGTGGAAAGTGTTTCAGTAGCTAAAACCAGCAACCTCCCCTAAGCCAATTATGTGGTGTGCCCTTAGATCATATTGCATGCAACATTAGCTTGGCACTTTGGCTATCAATGCCATACATGTTTTAAAATAATTGTCTTGTTCTTCAGAAATTCACACAGCTTGTCATTATTGTGCTGTACATGCAGTCTGATTTCAGGTTCTGCTTGCTTTTGTATGCTGTGGTCCTCCAGCAAAGCAAGCAGCAATAGTGGAGAAGAGAGGAAAAAAATTCCCATTGGCAGTATCTGTGCATAGAGCACTTTCCCCTTTCCTGAGATGGTACCAGGTTTTTGGATTACACTGTTTTTCATTGTTTAATTGGCCAGCCATATGCCTGGAGTTATTTTTATTCCTGTGGACTCTAACACCCTTATCGGTAGAATGGAGATAATTCTATTTTTTAAAGTGTCTTGAAATCTGTCAAGAGTAGTTAGAACCATTTGAAATAGTGAATAACTTCCTTCT
>VWYP01012393.1:532956-551124 GCA_013400435.1 Pycnonotus jocosus
TCCCTTCCCTTCCCTTCCCTTCCCTTCCTTCTCAGTATGGTGAATTATCTGTTATTGTCTTGTAGTATGTGGTCTAAGTCTTTGAGCATCTTGATAAATCTTGAAAGGAATAATTTACACTCTTTAGAGCTGCTGAAATTTTAATGAGATTACTTGTTCTGATAATATATTTCTCTCTCCCATTCGAGTATATATTTCAGGTAAATTTGATTGCCTATTTAAGCTACATGCATCTTGAGAAATTATCTTAAAATAATTTGGATTTTTTTTTTGTACTACCATAAGTCAAATGATTTTTTAAAGCTTTAAGCATAGTGTGAGGCGGCACAAATTACCAACCATGGCAGCTTTTTAAAAACTTCATTCTGTGTGAAGTTCATGAAGTTTCCATCATTGAAGATAACCAAGAACTTGATTGGACATGGTCCCAGGTGACCTGCTGTAGTAGACCATGCTTGAGCAGGGTGGGGTTGGATGAGGGACCTCAAGCAGTCCTTCTAAAGCTCAAGGGTGCTGTGATTCTCTAAAATTAAATTCAGCAGAATTCACCCAAATCAGGGCATGTCTGTATGTGTTATTTTCCTAGCTCTCTGTCTTCTTAAATGAGGAATTCTTAATGAAAGTGTCTAAATAATTTCTGGGATTTTATTTTGATTCAGTTTGAGTTCTTATATCATCAGGATAACAATATTTAAAGTGTTACAGTTCTATGTAGATATTTCAACATCCTCATTATTGTAATGCTTCACTATCATGTACACAGAATGCTTTGTTTCTTGGGAACTTCCATTAGTATCTCTTACAGCTCTGTTAAATAAATATTGTGCTTTGAATTCACATAATGCATAATCGTTTTACTCAACCAGATTCACATTCAGCCAGAGGTTTGTAAACCATTTTACTGTTGACTGGATGTCACAGTCAACAGTGTCAGAAGTGACAGACACCATCATTAGCAGTGGTCTTGACAGCAACTAATACTGTTGGCATGGGAAGTGATCATGTCTGTGTCAGGCTGCTTGCCAATCTGAAGTCATTAATGGTACTTGTACTCAGAGCAGCTACTCTAAATGGCCCTTTCTTAAGGCCTGCATTATGGTAAGTCCTATTGCTGTAATTCCAGTACTCCTACCAGACCTCCTGACTGGCAGAACTTGGAACATAGTACAAATATAAGTGTTGGCCTCAAATGTTAGTTTCTTTTTGAGATAAATGCTTTAATAATGCAAACCATTTTTATTTTCATTATTACTCTTGTAGATTTCATTATATGAACCAAGCATATTTTAGGGGAACCTTAACTGCCCTTAGGAGCTTTCATCTTTCTGAAGTTACAGCAAATAAAGCATTTACCACTTCTGAAAACACATGTATAGATAGATCGCTGTTTCTGCTTCTAATATAACATGACAGGCAATGCAAGGAAAAGGCAGTGTCTGAAAACTCATAACTCTGCAGGTGGTCTGGAGTGAGACTCTTCTCATATACATTTTCCTGTCATCTGAACTTTCTTCTACTTAGTGCTGTTAAAAAGCTTTTAGTGGGCTTGTATACTGAGAAAAGCATCTGTAATAAGTTGAATGGTAATCCTTTGTATCTTTGTCTTTCACCATTAACTGTTGAGAGACTACAGGTGACTAGTTCCTTGTTTTTAGAAAATGAAATTATTTCAGAATAACTGAATCACTATTTCTCCCCCAAACCATAGGGGTTTAAGAAGCTTCTCTGTATTAGCACTGACAGCTGCTGTATTTATAGAGGTAATTTATTTGTGTCTTTACTTCTCCATCTCAAAAGAAGAAATTAAATGAATATATCATAGAGGTAGGGAATCTTCACCAGCAGACTCTACTCAGAGTTGAGTCTTTGAGTGAAGGTACACAACTTTCTTCAAGCTGAACAAACTAAGTGATAGCAGAAACCTTCCAATTAGCTAAATTTGCATTTGACTAGACCAGACTCAAATATTCTAAACAAGATAATTGTTTAACTAGGGGAAACTGGCGTGCTAGGTGAATCTTATTTGAGCCTCTTAAAAAGGAAGAATTGGTCCAACTTCAGAATTCTCCTGAGCCATGCAATCCATGCAGTTTCCACTGTCTCCATAACAGCACCCTTCCTTCCAGTCTGTCAGAGGTTTGTCTTGGAAGTCTGTCTGGCAGCTTTTCAAATTTAGATTTCTTCAGTGCCCTCCCTTTCTGATGGTCGATGGCAGGAGCTGCCAGTGCAGAGGAACTCTGAGGAGCAAAGCAGTCTCTTGTGTGGCCCCAGGGAAGTAGGTAGAGCAATGCAATGGGGTAGCCTTCCTCCTCTTCTTCACTTGCTTCCTTTGTGGGTTAAACACATACAAGGTAGGTACATGATAAACTAAAAACAAACTAAATAATTCTACCATCTGTTACAAGCCATCAAAACAGAAGTAGGATAAAATATGAATTCATAATAGCTTTAAAAATATAGTGCAATTTGGAGAGTAAGCAGGTGAATGTTTATGTAACAGAGCTTGCCATGGGAAAACTAAGTCATGCATTTTTGTCGTGTTAATGGTTTTACAGCTTCTTAAATAGAATTGGAGACATTTATCCAGATACCATTTCAAATAGTCACTGTCATCATAGAGCTAGGGAAGGCTCTGTAGATGCCTTTCTTCCTGAACATACGGCCAAATACAACTTTTGTAAATTGCAGCATATAAGTATTGCTGCCCTCTTTTCTTTCATAAATTGGTGGGTTTAATTAATCTTTTTGTTTCTGGTTGAGTTGCTTCTCTTTTGGCTGACTTCATTCCCTGTAGGAGCCATTCTGTCCACTGGTGCAGAAAACCATGTCTGTGATAAGAAGCTTGATGAATCACGAATAGGGATAATTTATACAGAGAATTGTTCTTGTGTTATACAGGATATGCAAATGAAATGGGTCATGGGACAAGGATTTTTGTAGTGGGACTTAGTACAGACTCACCTCTGAGACCTGGAGATCAAACATGATCTGCGGTGGTGGGGGAATATTGATTTTTTGGTTATGTGTTTATTTATGATAAACTTGGCTATCTTTTAGAAAGTTTCAAAGAGACTAAGGGTGCTTATGAGCAGTGTAGTAACCAAAGGGCTGGCTATTTACCAAACCCTTCTACATTCCTTTTAAAAAAAAATTACAGGGCAATGATTTTTATTTTTCTCTGCAATTCATGTGTGTGTGTGTGTAAAAAGGCATGTTGCTGAACTCTAAATTTCTTTGGATTGCTTCTGAACAAAACACAAATTTTGGCAAAGAACAACTTCTAGAAGGTTTCTTTAGCTAAAATGTTAGGATAACTAGTGTCCATCCTGAGGGAATGACAAAAAAAATTCTGTTCTTCTGGTGTGAAAGCTATTCTTCACAATATGGGAGTTTCCTGTGGGCTTTGCCTTTCAAGTGTGAGATGTTTCTGGAATTCAGGCCATGGTTTCACAGTAGGCAAGAACAGGATAAGGAGAATTCTTGATCTTAAGTCATTGCATTAATACAAATTAATGTGGAAATTGGTTCCTTTGTATTACAGCATAATTTCAGAATCAGTAGCTTATGGAATGTACTTACTAAATAATGTCTGTCTAGTTGAATAGATTTAATTGTGCTTCACTGAGAAGGATGTAACACCCTTTGAGGATTTCTTTCTTATCGATAACATTTGTATTTAGAAATATGTATATGTGAAAAAAAAATTTAAAGTAATATCCTAAGCTGCTAACCTAAAATTAAGAGTGTGAATGTGGGAAAAAAATTCATAAAGTACATCAGATGGGCTATTTATTGCATTATGATAATTAAGAACATATTTTTAATGAATTAAAAACCATTTTGAGAAAACCAGGTGGTGCTAAAGTTGGGACTGAGTCAAGAGACATCATACTTGCAAATGAAGGAAGGGTGATAAGTAACACAATGTGCTGTTGGTAAGAATTGTTGACCCAATCTGCTCTGTTCTCTTCAAGGCATCCATTAGATCTTCAAACTACAGCATGTGTTCCTTATGGAGCAGTTTATGAACTGTTTCTTGCTTGTTAACTGTTTGTTAATAAAGAATAAGGAGTCTAACAGGATAAGCCTAGCGTGATGTCCTTTCTCATGATTTCAAGGAAAGACTATTTTAGTCTACTCAAACGGAGGGAATTCCTTTCTTGTCCTGATTGGAGGTGGTTTGTTCTCAATTGAGGGGTTTACAGATGTGCCAAAGTCGGCCTCCAGTTCTATCATTTCCAGCAGTCAACTGGAAGGATGGATGCAAAGTTTGTGCACTCAGGTACAAATGACAGGAGCACAGCCTTTTAGCTGTGCATAGCCCTCCTTTGATTTTTGTATATTGGAGTACTTCCTTCTGCAGTCTACAGCAGAATTCAGTCTTTTGAACTATTTTGAAAAGAAAATGCCAGCCTATTAAGCAGTTGTCCTGCAATTTGCACTATAGAAAACTGAATGTTGGTGTTAATAAATATTGCCTGTCAGCCTCAGCAGTCCTGTACTGTCAATTTTCTAGTAAACAGGAACCCAGTGTAAATGATACTTGGGTTATTTTCAGTTAACTCATTCAGCAAGCTAGTGAATAATTCACCCTAAGATATTTTTCTTAAGTCCCTCACAAGTAGTTAGTGTTGCATGTGTTCAGTGCTGTCTTTTAGTACGCTGGGTGCTGGGTCCAGTACTGTTTAACCTCTTTCATTAATGAGCTGAATTGCAAGGCAAAAATGAACCTGTAGCATGCTCACAGATAACACAGAACTGGAAGGAATGGCTGATGCATGAGATGGGTGTGTCGCAGTTCAGAAGGACCTGGACCAGCTGGAAAACTGGGCAGACAGAAAACTTATGAAGTTCAACAGAGGAATATGTAGTCTTGCCTCTGGAGAGTAATAACTATAGGCAGTGGTACAGCCTAGGGAATGAACATCTAGAAAGCAGTCTTCCAGAAGAGGACCTGGCGACCTCATTCTTGGAAACCTGCACTAACTGATCCTGCTTGCAAAGGTTCAACAAAGCAAGGTTGAACTAAAAGATCTCAAGATGTCCCTACCAACCAAAATGATTCTTCATGAGAACCAAGACTTACTACACACACTATTGAAGTGCTACATTCAAGAGACAGAGAAGTAACAGAAAATTAAAGAGAGATTTTGGAGATTTTATCTTCGTAAACATTTTAAATTTCCCATTTGGTACAATGGAAGCTTTGAAGATGACTTTCTTTCCTCCCACACACTTCTGGAATCTTTTGCCTGGGCTCGCTTGTACTTTCTCTGGCCATGGATTTCTTGCCACTGCTGGTGCAGCCATCCTTTCTCCCTATATAAGCATCAACTTTGACAGGTGATTTCTTCTCATCTGATATCAGACTTGCTTGGCCTTTGGATTTTGATGGGAGCTTCTAGATGCTGTTTATTTATTTATTTTACATCCTTTTCAATTTTAAACAACTAAACAAAGCTTCTGTAATAAATTAGAAGGGCCAGTTGTGGTTCTGTCCTGACCTTCCAGCTGAAATATTTTTTGCCTTCTGGTCCTGACTTTTTTCCCAGTTTCTGATGGAAGACCTGGCAGAACTTAAAGAAGGTATCTTTGGGGTGATGGAGAGAAGCACAACAAAAGTGAGACTGGGACACAATGATTTGAAATACAGATGGACTTAGAAGAAGGGGAAATGAAATTAGGAGAATTTGCTAGTGGAATACACAGGAGGGAGACATTTTAGGCTAGTCAGTAGACTTAGGGAAGATGTAGCAAGGTAGAGCTGTGGGATATTTGTATTTGCACAATATTGGTATATGTAACGTTATGCAAATTTTCTTTCAGACTTTGCAATAGTTTTCTAAGAGTAGGTATATCCTACAGCCCTACCAAGAATAGGCAGGGAATCTTAAGGAGATCATGATTTAAAAAAAAAAAAAAAAAGGGGGAAGGAAGGTTGAAAAATTAAATAGAAAGTGGAAAAGCGTAGCAGAATAAGCAATAGGGAAAAAATATCATAGCTGAAAATCAAAGGGATAATTAGTGGAGGAAGAAGATGGCAGTAGTTGGGTACAATGTGGGAAAGAGCTGGAAAAAAGCACCTGCCCTCTCTGTCTGTGGGGGAATCATGTTGAAAACTGCTCAGTTATGTGCCAGTTATGTGATTGCAGTTCTCCACTGTAGACGTTTTCTGAAAAAGAATTGCAACTCCCAGCGTTTTAGAAAGTGTTATGGAAGGCTGCTAGGTTTTGAAAAAATAATTTAAAAAGAGTGGCAAAGTTTGCTGATTTATCTCAATTGACAAAGATTGGTCAGTTTTGAATGTGTGATCTAGGTGTGCATGCTACCTTAAAAATAATAGTCATTCATAAGTTCTTTTTTAGTCATTTACTTGCGCTACAGCGTTCTCTTCCACCAGGGTGCTGGAACGTGCTGATTTGTCCCTGGGGAGAAACTAGTGAGGTGACAAAGCTGGCCTTTTATATAAAAAAAATAAATAAATCAAGTTTGTAAGCCTCTCATTTAAGTTTTCTGTTTTTGTAACAGTCTCAATAGCAAAGGACTGGAGTTTAACTCTTTAATACATAAAGTGACCTGGGTAAAGAGTAATGTTTTTCCCAGAGGAACCACATGTAAGTTCAGTGCACTTTTTCTTTAAAAATATTCTTAATAATTGGTCATGCATATACAGATCAATGTGAAGAACTGTGTATTGATGTTAATTTCAAATGAGATTATTCCTTTTATTTTTCTTGGTTTTAGATGTGCCAAATTGCCAAACTCTTATGCGTGTACTGAGGTAATGAATATTTTTCTAGGTTCCATGGGGTTTTCTTAGTGAATGGGAAAACATTTAAATCCTTGAGGAAAATTTAGCCCCTTACCAAGTCTGGTATGATGTAGTGCCACTGTTGGCATCCACTTGTATTTTACATCACCAGTTTATCTCATCATCATGTATTTTCTCAGTGTCAGTTGATGATGATGCACTGTGTGATCAATACTAGGGCACTAAATATTTCTGTGCAGAGAAAAGTCGGAAATTGGTAGAAGACTTAATTTTTATCTGATATTATTACAGAAAATGTTTCAATGCCTTCAGAGAGAAGATGCTCAAGAAGAGCAGAACATAAGTGGTATAATATTTATTTCCACTAGCATTGCTTCTATTTTTGGAAGCAGGTCTCATAGAACTCATTTTACAGGAAAAGAATACAAATTATTTCCCTACTCCTCACCACTGCTCCTCTGTCATTTTTTTCCTCTCTTCCCATCCTGCTTTTAAAATTAGACTTCTTACTAAGAATTCTTTTAAAAAGCAGCCACTGGGGGACATGTTCATTATGTCTACTTCTCTTCTTGCTTATTGAGCCTTAAGTTAGATGATTGAAGGTGGGACAGCAGTTGCAAGCAATTGAATTGATGAGCTGGAGGAAAAGCTAGCAGGTGAATTCAGCAGGGTGTTCTTTTTATGATGTAGTTCCTTGATTACCAAGAAAACAGTGCATCATCTTTTTTGCAGATAGTTGATCAAGATAGTAACATGAGCCCCATCTCTAACCCACTAATCTGTAGAAAACCTGAAACTGGAAATTCATGAAGAGTGGAAGTGGGTGGATGATGCTTTGCTCCTTGGGAATTTACAGGCCAGGAAGGTGATGCAGGAGGTGAAGTTGGTCGTTTGATTATGTCTATGATATTGACTGTTCAATTTTCATAAAATTATCAGTTCTCTAAAACTTGGGAAATAAAACCCCAAAGAGGCTCTTGTCTTCTAGGCTGGTTTTTTTTCCATCATCCTACATAAATTATTCTGGATCGAATTAATAATGTAGATATTTGGTGTTTGAAAACAGGAGATGTGTGCTGTGAATTAAAAAAATATGAAAGTAGTTATGTCAAAATAAGATGTTCACACAAGGGAAAATTTTGTTTCTTTTCAGAGGAAAGAGGAATTGCTGCTCTTTTATGAATAATAAAACGTGCTGTTTGCCAGAAATAGTCTTACATAAGTAGGCCTAGCTATTCTGTGTATGGACTCAGACGAATTTTTGGTTTTTAAGTTTCACCATTGCTAGTAAAAACGGCTTCACATCTTTCCAGTATGGTTTGGGTAGTGTAATGACATCAAACTCTAGGCATTTCTATTTGTGTTTGCGTACACAATGAAATTAAGAAGCAATGAATGTATACAAGTAGCATTGGTGCTGTGATGAAGTGCTCTTAAAATAAGTAGGCACAAGTAGAAGTGTCTGGAGATATAAAATATTCAGAGGGTTGAATTAATGACTGAGAAAGACGGTTTGATGTTTTGAAAGTTTCTTTTTTAAAAAAGAATCAATTATGTATTAATATAAAGCTGTTTGATTAGCTGTCAGCAGCGGGTGTTGTCGCTGTGCCTGAGGCTGGGCCGGCTTATCCCAAACTGGAGCACAGGATGGCGGCTCCTCGGGGTGCATGGTCCCTCAGGGGCATGAGGACGGCATGTCCTGCTGCTCTGCAGCCCTGGGGTCCCTCCTGGCATTGGGGTGCAGGCAGCCCTTAGGTGGCCAGTGCCAGGATTTCTCTGGGCTGGCTGCAAGAGGTGTTTTGCTGCTAGCCTACTGCCAGCGCAGCTCCAAACTCCTCCTTCACAGTGACCTCTGAAATGCATGGCAGCATAAAGATGGAATTGTGTGTTGTCATTTAGAAGTAGGTTCTATTAGGCAAAATTTTTTAAAATAGATTTTGGAGGAAGTAAAAATCATTGCTCATCAAAAATAAGCTGTAATGGAAGAAGTTCTGACATTCATTTAATGATGTTTTTTAAGGACTTTTTCCTGCAACTTTATATGAAACTCCATCTCTCCCCAGGTTCATTGTAAACTAAAACCTTAGCCAAAAGAAAGTTTCTGTGTGTTTTCTCTCTGTGTGTGTATATATATAGCTAGTTAATGGTCTGTGTAAATAAGGATTGTACTTACTGCCTAAATGATCCATCTTGCTGATACTGCTGTGGAGACCTATCCATTGTTATCAGAGCTGAGCTCTGGAGGCTGGATGCTCATTTTGGTGAAATCTTAGCTGCCTTTTTTAAAAAACATTTCTTCCTCTTTCTGGCAGAACCCAGATCACACAACAGTTTCTATCAAAAAATCACAAAGTCAGTGTTAATGTGAACTTTTCTGGCATGAATCTGCAAATGGTTTCCATTTTTTTGGTTTCTGTGTTTATGACCAGTTCCAGGGAATGGTCTGAGTATAGGTCTAAGGATCATAGAGTTCTGGATTAGCAAATGCCATTAAAGCACCTCTGAAGTTCTGATCTTTCTGACATGTATATGTAAAGCTAAAGTGTGAATTTTCTGGATTATGTTTTTAAACTTAAAGAGGGATTGTTTCTTTAGTTTAAATTTTCTCCATGGGAGCTGCCATTTTATTGATGCCATTTAGCAGAGGGCCCAGTTTACAGGAGCATGCTGAGAAGTTTTTTTTAGAGAACACTGGAAATCCGAACATTTTAAATTGTAAAACATCCTGCTGACTTTATTTTCTAATAAAATGTTTAAAGGTTTCTGTATTAACCAAAATAGGTACCAAGTTAACACCCTGGGACTTCAGTCTTCCTGCTTTTTACTAAGACTATGTACATGCCAGCTTACAGAGATTGTTCAAAGGATGGTTTTGATCAACCACCACTTCAAATCAGTGTTTTTTTGGTATTGGCTTTTATAAGATGTGATAGTATCACAGACTAATCTCACACAGTATCTTTGGAGTATGTCTGATATCGACTCCTTTTGTTTGGGTAGCAGCTACTCAGCCTAGTGTAGAAACAGAGGATTTTAGGCTTGTCTTATCTCTAACAATATCATGGCATTTTTGTGTTAAGTGTCTTTTTTTACTACTGCTGTCCCCACGGATGGTGCAGGCACTGCCCACATGCTTCTCCAGCCTTTTTCATCAAGGGGTTGAGAAAACCTTTAAAATCCTTATTGATCATTTGGCAGATGAAATATATTGAAATTTATTTAGTATTCTGTAGTTGATGCGTATTGCCCTGGTGACCTTAGGCTAACTTCTTCTGTATAATGAAGGCATGTAATTATCCTTCAGAACTATGGTCTTGGTGTCAAGGGTTAGGTACATAAAATCCAGGACAGAACCCCTCTCTTCAACATGTTAGAGGAAAATGGTGAAAATGTATATACTGTAAGGACTGCTTTCAGTGGGATATTTGGAAGCTCTTCCTAAAAGTGAGGAAAGATAGTCAGACCTTAAGGTTTTCCAGCAGTACTGGTCTCTTTGTTCATGGTTCAGCCCATTTGCTCTGTGTTCTCTTCCCTTCCTCCTCCCATTCCATTTTTAATAGAAGCAGATGTTTTCAGCAGTCACAACTTAAAATCTTTAGGGTTTTTGATTGATACATACCGGTCTGGATTTTCTTTTTTAGTTGAAAATCTGCACCTGCCAGACATTCAAGGGTACTCATTTCATGAGTTCCCAAAACAATTCAGGGGAAAAGGTGCTTTCTTTGAAGTTCCTGCATGCTGTAGTGAAGAGGAAATGTCAGTCTAAAGATGCCCCATAGGTGTGTTTTAGCAACTGATTATGAGTTAATAAAATCCTAGTTCAGGAGAACTGTTGCAGTGACCCCAAAACTAGCTCTCTTGGTGTAGTGATGGTGCTTGACACTGAGACAAAGAGGTGTGAAACAACAGCAGGTGAACTGCCCCTGTCCCCATTTCTCCAGGATTTCTATCCAGAAGATGCCCTGTAGGGTTTCTGCTTTTTCATTTCTCTTTCCAGACAAGTCTTAGGCAGTGGGATCAGAAGATGATAAACGCTTAGTTGTTAGGGGCTGTTGTGAATCTGAATTTAAGCTAAATAAAAGGTATGTGATTATCAAATAATGTATAAATTATACAGTTGTTTGAAATTGTAAAAATCAGGTAGTATGATTTAAAATAAGTAGTTTGACAACAGTGGGTAAGGGAAAAAAAGGGATACCTTCTTTAATAAACATAATCATGTTACCTGAGTTGTATTTTAATTCATTAATGTGAAAACATGAGCATCTGCTGAAAAGTAAGTGGGAAACTTGGAACAAAGTATATTATATATTCTTATATATTATATAGGAATATTATATGTTTCTTGGTTATTAATTTCTAAGATTCAGTCCATAGTTCTGATTCAGGAGGGTGATACGGGAAAAAATGAGATACAGGGAAATTACACAAATTTCAGAGGTCACATCAGGAAATGGACTTTCTGGAGCAATCTCATTAATATTCTCTTGACCTTTTGGATAAAATTTGATTTCTTAAATTAATTTTATAGGGTGTGTAATGCTTTTACTCAGTCTAGTAAAACTGGGGTTTTTTTGGTTTGGGAAAGAGAGAACTGTCTTTGAGTATTGTGTTTCTTTGGCTCATTTCTTAGCTGCTAAATGCTTCCTCTCTGGGTACAACCTTTCAAAGATCAGCAAAGAAAATACTAATAAGCCACGAGACTGCTGCTACCAGTCTAATGTAGTTCCCTTTGTAGTGAAGGCTGAACAGAAGCAGAAAAGGGCTGCCAATTCTCCACAGGATGGAGAGAATGGCTATATCCTGGCTTCAGTAAAATGGAAAAAAAATGGAATGAAATTAACTGATTATCTAGCAAAAGTAGTGTATCTTACTGAAATTCCATTACGTGAAAGTACATAGGAACTTGATCACTGTGGAGAGACTGGGTGTGGAGCATTCCCCTGAATGTGCAAAAGTGCAAGTGGCCAAGTTAGCCAGAAGATGCATGTATGGATAAAATGCATTCTGCACACACAGACATGGATTAACCACATCTGAGCCACTATGCATTGCTGCTATGCATTAACAGAAAATACCTTTAAAGCCAGCTTATCCAACTTCACAGGGATGGAAGAAAACTTGTTTGACAACAAATGTAATCCGTCAAACTGAAAGGGATCTTGTTTAGATGAGAGGGACAATCCTTTTTCTTGGTCTGGTGGGCTTTTCAAATGCTGTTGGTTGATGAAATGTTAATCTGTGTGCTAATTTTGTCAATAGGATCTTAAAGTCTCTAGTGGCATGTGAAAATGTCAGTTTCCGGACCCCATGTCAGATAAGACCTGTGCAAAATATGGAATTGATCTGAAATTTTGCTAGATATAGAACATATTTTAGAAATCATGTAAGGATTTTTTTTTGCAGTGGTTCTTACAAATCTTGGTAGTGATGCAGCTAAGGTTATGGAGGAAACCTGTAAATGTAACAATATTGCTTTTTATCATCTGGCAATCAGTAGTGATCCCTGATGACTGGAAAAATTTAAGTGTTGCACCTATGTAGAAGAAGAACACCTATAGGGCTGTTGGTCTCTCCACAGTATTATGGAACAAATTATTCTAGAACTCATTTCTGAGCACATGAGAGACAAGGTGTTGAGAACGGCTTTGACTAATGACAAATCATGCCTGACGTTATTGCCTCCTAGAAATGACTGTCTCTGTAAACAATAGCAGTGCATTGAATGTTGTTTCAAATGTACTTCAGCAAGTTCTCCAGAAAAGTCTTCAGTAGTATCCTGGTAAACAACTTTGAGTGCTGGTTGGGTTGCTACATTCCAAAGTTGGGGGTCCACATCCAAAATACAATTGACAACTGGCTACTAGTGCTACTACTGGTTGTAGTGCTAGTTACGGCCTACCTGTTGTTTTAGTTCTGTGAAATGGGGCTGTCCAACAGCTTGCCTTTCTTATGGTAGTCACATTTCTTTAAATCATACTGACTGGTTTGTGAGACCTTAGTTGTTGGTATTTAGTTATTTTTTGTTAAAATAGATACAGATTATCAGGCAGCCATTTATGGAGATAAAATGAACACGGTGAGTCTCATTCTACTTTCTCTCATAATGAGATGTATACAAAGAGAGAGGGCAGATGGCTGGGTCTCTTCCTTAGATTTCAGAGGAGATGCCTAGAGGAGTTCTGAAGGGACAACCTCCCACTCTGCCAGAGCTGCAAGGACAATGGTCTGCAAACTGCGGTGAGCAGGCATCTCTATCATGGTTGCTGCTTGTCTCGGTAGAGCTTCTTTGCCACAACACCTGTCTCCTGGTGTGGCAGAGGAACAAGTGAGGTTTGCTGTACGTGTCTTACACCTTGTGATGGGGTGCTGTTTGTGCAGCTGCCCCGAGGGATTAGCTGCCAACAGAGGAGGCTCAGTGCGTTTCTGTTCAGCTGGTAACTGCGGTTTGCGGTGGGAGAGGGTGAGAAGGAGTGTGTGCTGCATAGCCTGCTTCCAACACCTTGGTCTCCCTTACAGCAGCTCAGAAAAAAGGTGCCCACAGCCAAGTAGGTGTTTCCCCTGATACCAAACCCACATTCTTTGTGCATGGCACAGCAGGTCTATGGTTGCTCCTGGAAGCCAAGAATACTCAGAGTGAAAGTGACTGTGACACTTTTGCACCCTGCTAGCTCTGCAACTGGGGGACTGGGGCAGCACCCTCTGCTCTCTCCTCCTGGAGCTGGTTCCACTGGATTGCACTGGAAATGAAAGCAGGCGTGGCAAGAAAATATGATCAGATGCTTATAGCTGCTGGCACTTGCCATGCCAGGCGGGGTAGCATCATTCTGCATTTTGCTGTTACCTTAATTCTGCTCCTACACAGTGCTAATTATAATCCTGATATGATCTAATTAAAAAAAAAAAAAAAGCCCAACAGTCACCACTCCCTATACTGCCTAATTGATTCTAAAGCCATGAAATGGTGAAAGCTGGGCAGGCTTAGCAGCTCTGGAGGATCCCTGCTGCAAAATCTGACACATACTTCATGAATCCTGGGTGGAGAATATATAAGAATAAACTGGATTGGTAATTAGGAATATTGTCAGTAAAATCTCAATATTAAAAAGTATACTTTCCAGGTAATTTATATGAATAATAGATGTGCATGTGATGGTCTATACACAAATAAGCAGCTGCAGGTATTTTTTGGGAAAGATGACTGTGCAGCCATTTTTGTATTTGAAGCTTTCCTGGGTAGGGAGTCACTTCATTTGTACTCCGGTTTGTAATTCCAACTCTGCCAGTAAAACCTAGTGTGATTTTAATGGTTTTTAATCTACATTTGAATATTGCATACTTATTTGTTTTCACCAGGGATTTGCTATTGATTGAATTCTTAAATGGTGTCCCTGCTGGCAGAATTGCTTCCTACTAGTTAGCATCTGTCTGCCGGATCAGGGGCTCCGGGTTCATATCCTTGCTTTCACTGACACAAATAGGATGGCTTAGCACATCTTTCTTTTTTTGTCTCTCCGTCTTTATTTGTAGTTCTCCACCTCCGTAAATCCTTCTGTCTTTTCTCTTTCTTCTTTTCCTCTTAACTTCTCACATAGTGAAGCTAACAGAGGAGGTTGTGTGGGATGAGGAGTAGAAAAGGGGGAGAGAGAGTGAGAAGGAGAGTGAGGGAGACAAAAGGGAGAATGTGAGAGGTGAGGAGGAGGTGGTAATGAAGGTGGAAATAGAACAAAGAAGGAGGGGGAGCGGATGAGTGGAAAGGGGAATTAAATAAGGAGGGCATGAGAGGGGGAGAGACTGCTTCTAGATTCTTAGACTGAAGGTATGGCAGTCATTTTTTTTCCTGCTTACAGGAGGAATAATTAGAGCAAATGTTGGTCCTGAACCTCTTCTGTCAGGCAGTTAATTTTCCAAAGCCCTGAATGTATCACTTTATTTTATTCTTACCTGCATGTGTACAAATAGCCTGAAGTATTAAATGCATCTGCTCACTGATCATTGTGGGGAAGTGGATGCAGGGACTTTTACTCTCCCAGTTGTTGTATGGGCAATTTCTTTGACATAAAGATCCAGTTTTAGCAAAATGAATCCAAAAGAGTGTTTGTGTTCTAGTTACCTAACCATGGATGCTCTTATTAGATGAGGTTTAACTTCTGGAGATTTTTGAAATCATTGCCTGCTGGAAGCAAGTTTTGTGGCCAGCACAGAATAGCTGGAAACATAACTTCCTTACTCATCTACTGTTTTACAAAGTCCACATTTTCCTTCACTTCATGAGTATTTTCCACACTATCCCTTTCCCTGATGTGAAAAAGTTGAAGGAAATCAGTTTCCCCCACAAAGACTCTAGAGATGATGGATGGCTATTCAGAGTTCTTTCTGTTTGAGACCATATCTTTTTGGTCTTTTGGTCGGGAAAGCTTAGCACTGTTAACTGTGGTTGTGAAGAAGTATAGAGATGGCAAGCAGTAACTTGCAGAGTGGCTCTGTCCGTCATTGCTGGAACATCTTCATGCATTTTCCATTTCTTTGTTCTGTATGGTGCAGCAACAGGGACATTCAGCTCATCATTTACTGCTGATACTCTGTCCATTAATACAAACTGTTGATTTCATTTGCTTGTAGTGAGGAATTATTGAATATGTGCACCAAACAATTATTCACCAGCAGCCTTCCCTATGCAACTTTATGGTGCTGAGCAATTACAAATTAAAATGGAAAGTGTGCTTTGGTGCTTTGCTTTTCTGTACTTGCAATGATGTCTGGGGAAATACTGCAATGGAGAAATTCCATGTTGAGGTAATTCTAGAAATCATATTCGTATTAGAAATCCCCAAACCATACTTGATTTTAAAATGTTTTAATGAGCTACCATATTCAGTGCATTAATCTGTCAAAGAGAAGTGCGTGGGAATACATTTCAAACCCCAGAGTCGAATTGAGGGAATGTGTTAGAGATGACGTCCTAAGTTTTCATGATGGACAGTATGGGTTTGTTCCCTCATACCTTTCTCTGTATTAACCTGCAGTGGGAAGCCACTGTGGACTTTACTGAGGTGTAATAGGAATGAAAGAAAATCTGAAATAGGGGAATAATTGTGATATTCTTTAGCAATCATAGAAATGTCTTTATTTTGTACTTCTGTAGTGAGTTAACCTTCTCTGTGAGTCAGGCACCCAACCAAAGCCTTCCTACCACTCCTTTCCACACCTGGACACTGGAGGGAAAATATAATGAAGGGGAGAGGATTTGAAATAAGTACCAGAAGAACTCACTTACCAAATACCATTGTGGGGAAAACAGGCTCTAATTGGAGATATTAATTGAATTTATTACTAACAAAATCAGAACAGGATAATGAGAAGTAAAATAAGACCTTAAAAACACCTTTTCCCCACCCCTCCTCTTCATCTCTACCTCCTCCCCTCAGTGTTGCAGGGGGACTGGGAATAGGCCTTTTGGTCAGTTCACCACGGATTGTTTCTGCTGCTGCTCAGGGAGAGGAGTCCTTCCCCTGCTCCACTGTGGGATCTCTCTCATGGGAGACAGTTCTCTACAGACTACTACAGTGTGTGTCACTCTTCCACACGGTGCAGTGTTTCAGGCACAGCCAGCTCGTGCTTTCCCCATGAGGTCACAAGTCCTAGCAGGAAACTTGCTCCAGTGTGGGCTCCTCTCTCCATAGGTGTGCAAGACCCTGCTCCAGCATGGGCCTCCCATGGGATCACAGCCTCCTCTCAGCCATGCACCTGCTCCGGTGTGGGTCTCCTCCATGGGCTGCAGGTGGATCTCTGCATCCCTGTGGCCCTCCATGGGAACAGGGGCACAGCTGCCTTGCCATGGGGTGCACCATGGGCTGCAGGGGAATCCCAGCTCCAGTGCCTGGAGCACCTCCTGCCCATCCTTCTCCACTGAACTCAGTGTCTGCAGAGTTTTCCTCTTACAGATTCTCACCCCGCTCTTCTCTGTCTGCAATTACAACTGTGTAATTTTTTTTTCTTAAGTATATTATCACAGAGGCATTACCATCATTTCTGATTGGCCGAGCCTTGCCAGCAGCACATCTGTCTTAGATCCAGCTAGAATTGGCTCTGCCAGACATGCAGGAAGCTTCTAGCAGCTTCTCAGTAAAGCCACCTCTGTAGCCTCCCCCTTGTCCCCTGCCACTACCAAAACCTGGCCATGCAAACCCGATACAACTTCTGTTGTAAACTGTAAAAGGCACTTATGGGCTACTTCTAGTGTTTTCCCTTCATGAATAGAAGCACAGGTCTGGGAAAAGAGTTGAATAAAATGCATGCCCCTCATTTAATCCATTATATTTTCAAGCAAATCTGGTTTCATTTTCCTTTTTTTAAATGCTATTCTTCAATCCACTTGCCACAGTGTTTTTTTCTGTAGAAATCATAAATTCTCAACTACAGGTTCTCTTAGGGTATGGACTGTGTGTGAGTAATGGCATTTTTTAATTTCTGACTTTATGTTTTTTGGTAACATTGTAACTTGTAACATTGAAATCCTGTGGTATATTCAGAATAGAATTTTAGTTCAAAAATATCACATACTAGTCAGTATTGAATAGCTGAAGAAATCCTCTGAATATTTACAATGAAGAAAAGCAAGAGAAAGAATAAAAGGTCTGTTTTCAAGCTATAATTGTAGGCAATAATATTAAGAAGAGATAATTTTTTTAATAAAAGTTAAAAAACTGTGAGATAGTGAAAGAAATTCCAAGTATTGCTCTTTTAAACTTGCTTAATTTTAAGTTCTTTAACAAAGCGTATTAGAGAATGGCAGTTTGGGACAGGCAGAGGATTTGCATAATCCTGTAGGTTTCATTCTGATGGTTTTTATGACTCTGGATGACTTCGTATGACTCTGGACTGTTGATCTTGTATGACAAGAAATAAAAGACTAGTAAAGCAGCAGGACATTCTTCACTAGAAGATGAATGCATGCATGACAAACATGCAGCAAAGACCAACAAAGTATTTGGATTCCTTAGTTCATTTTCTACTAAGTAGGTATTGCTTCACCAAAATTCTAGGCATCTGTTCTTGGAGTTCTACTTATATCTGTATAGGTGATATAGCCATATAATTCCTTGTATAAAAGATAGAGAAGAGAATTTCAGAAAATTACCTACTTGGACTGATACCTTCCTCTTTTGATTAACTGTTCAGGAAGGTAGGCATTTTTAGGTTTCTGTATTCTTGTATAGTAAAAGAAATAAAATCTTATTTAATTGAAAGATTCTGAGACAAGCCTATAGGCATTGTCAGTCTCTGAGTAGAAAGGACGAACACAGTATTTTTAAAAATCAGAAAATTAGTGACTTCGTAAAAGTGACAGATAGAACTGCATTTAAGTGATTAATGCAGCACATACCCCCCCCCCC